>JAGKQL010000056.1:32627256-32659895 GCA_018398635.1 Cyprinodon brontotheroides
CCCATCCATCCATCCATCCATCCATCCATCCATCCATCCATATAGGCTAATGATCATTCATGCTCTCCGTAGTTCCCCTGTGGCGAGAGCACAGGGCGGCTGTTACGTTTCTTTAGCAAGGATGCGCGTTTCCTGTCGCTTGCACGGTGAATCGTGCCGCCGCGCTGTGCGGAGATGCAGGGGAAACCGTATCTGATAGGGAAACGCAGCACGACGTAACACCAGTGTTTCCATCTGGAAAGCGCTGTTTAGCCGCTGGAGTCCTCCTCACTCTCCATCCTCCCCTCTCTCATGACGCGCGCACGAGTCCTATCGTGAAAAAAGGTTAATTGTGCGACTTGAGTAACTTGCAGTAACGGGGTGTCGGCAATTGTAACTGCGTTATAGTTACTGTAAGAGTAATAATTTTGATTACTCATTACTAAAAAAAGGTAGCGGCGTTAGTAACGCCGTTACTTTCAACGCCGTTACTCCCATCACTGGTCGCTACAAGCATGCATAGTGTGAGGGATTGCCTTCGAGTCAATTAGTCTATGCAATCAACTGGTTTTCCTTAGATAGAAAACTTTGAATCAATCTGACTGTTTGATGTGGTGAACTGTAAAGTGCCATGTGTTTTTAATTGGCGCTAATAAATAAATAAACTAAACTGAATTGAATTGAATAGAATATTGCCATTGTTTTCCCAGAAAAGATCTAAGTCGATTTTAAAAACATTTTGAAATCCTATAAAATCTTAAACTGGCTTTAATTTCCATATTTAATGTTCATTTACAAATCAAGAAAACCAAAGTAAGGTAGAAAAAAAATAATATAAATAGTCTTGACTGCAGATTCATTTTGACACATATGCAATTAAATGTACCTTTGAGAGGAAACATTGTTAAAGCATAAAGTAGTGTTAAACCTTCCTGTATGACTGCATAACATGTTAGTGAAGCATATTTGAAGAGCAGTTTCTGTATTCAGTCTGCTTGGGTAGAATCTCCATCCCACATATTTAATTGAAAACTTTTTCCCAGCCTCTTCAGATCCTTGAGATTTTGTGGACGTCTCTTCTTCACTGTCCTCTTTGTGTGACTGCAAATCAGTTTCAAATTCAAAATATTCATTTTATTCTGCTGAGCCCGCTGTTCTGTTAATTTGGATGCTTAGACTCTCTGCGGTGCTGAAAAATGAAATCTCTTTTCATCTGCAAGTTTCCAGGAAACAGCTGAAGGTTTAGGGTCAAAACTGACTGGTATTTCAAAGTTTTCTGTCCGAATTAATGAAACACCTAACTTCAACTGAAATGCAGAGAAAATCTTCTTTTGGATGAAAAGGCTTCTGTGTTTTTGTCCTTCTTCTTAGTTCAGACACATAAAGAATCCAGAAGGTTTCTGACACACAGAAGCTTCTCCTGTTTTCTATTAGCAGCTTCATCTTTTTTAAATCAATTATATTTAGGTTTAGTTATTTCACTGCTGTTTTTTGTTGTAACTCTGCACATGTATTGAATACATTCATAACCCGTTTCATTCAAAATATAAGAATTTATATAGAAAATAATTAAACTCCAGATGTCATGATTTCATCTAAAGCTCGGACCCACATGCAGAGAAACCAATTCAGAGAGACCAGGGGAAAGGTTTAACAGGTTTTATTGAAAAGATTAAGCACGGTGCAGTGTTGCTCTGAACTCTGCTCAGCCAGAACTGGAAGTTGAGGGGAAGACAAACGATTAGTTCAGGCTCAGTGGGAAATTTCATTCGTGGATTTGAAGAAGAGGATCTGGTTCTTGACTCACGTTTCCAGAGAAGTTGAAGAATCTTTGACTCCAATCTGTGTGTTGATTTCCAGAGTTTGTCTGATTCGGCGGAGGGCGGAACAGGGTTTACCCAGAACTCGGACGGTGTAGGGGAACGGAGACCCTGATTGCCACTCAGATTTCCTGCTGTACTTGAACTGGTCGTAGTGAAGATGATTCCCTTGCTCAGAGAGTAAACTCAACGTCCTCTCAAGGAGACTGGATCCAAACCTCCAGTTTGAATCCCCAGCTCAGTTTGAGGCTCATTTATCCCTTCAGGGAGTGGAGGTCCGAAAAGGTCGCCTGAAGTGACCCAATTCCGATTTTTTTGCCCATATGTGACCTGTATCTGATCTTTTTATGACAGTCTGAACGACACAGATCGGATTTTTTCAAATGCGACCCAGGCCACTTGGATATGTGGTCCTGAATCCGATACGTATCTGATCTTTTCAAATGCGACCTGTGTCTGTACGGCCAGGTCGCATTCATCCGACCTACACGTCATTGATACTTGACAAATGTTACTAAACGTTACTAATCTGCGTCCTACTAAGCGGAGGCGGGAAAAACTAACAACCATGGCGGAAGATAACACAGAGAGCAGTCAATGGAGAGAAAGTGAGGTTGCTGACTTAATTCATATTTGGAAAGATAGCTCGATTCAGACCAAACTCGAAGGGTCTTACCGGAACCTGGCTCTCTTTCTTTTTGATCTTCTTAAAAAGATTTCGTTCGTAATGTGCCTGCTCCTGTTGGAGAAGAACTTAAAGAACGCAATATACGCTGCGGTATTACGAGTCATGTTTACTTCCGCAAACACTGAGGACGCTTGCTACATGTGACGCCATCGCGTCCTCGAAAGTGCGCATGCGGGACACTTCGTTGAACGAACGCCAGTTCACACAGTAGATCACATACAAGTCGCATATACTTGGAAGTGTGAACAAACAAACAGACTGGAGCCCTGACACCAGATCGTATGTTTAAAAACTCTTAACTAATCTAAGCTAAATGCCTACTATATACATAGGATAGACATATATCCATGAAAACTATGATCAATAAAATTATATCTCAGGTTGGAATGGATTTTATGCTTGAGAACCAAAGTTTATGCTGAAGAGTTTAGAATCAGGTCAAATTAGCTTTTAGACTAGTTCAGAGAATTCAGATTATGTTCAAACCAACTCACCATAACTAACCAAGGGTTTGAATAGAACTTTGGTTGGTAAATTTTTATTTTATTACATGATTTCACTAAATCAGAAATCAATGAGATTATTCCTGAGAGAATACGCAGATGTGTATAAATCCTTGCAGTGTATTCTCATTATGAGTTCGTATGAAATCGTACGAAAAGTTATGCACCGTAATTTTTTTACGTTTTTGAAGTTTTTTTCGTCGTCTGGCCTGCGTCTTTGCCTCGAGAACCAAAAGATATCGCTTGCGCGCATGCGCATCTTAAACACCATTCAATAACGCCAAATTTAAAGACCACAATTGGCCCGCTAACCTGACCCCTAACCCTAAGATACAAAGCAGCAAACAAGGTAGTTAAGAGACAGCAGAAGAGTAATTATTGCACTTTTTGGCCCATTTTCGCGATCCGTCCGCAGATCTACCTTTTAGTCTGTCTGCCTGCGCATGCGCACTGATGTGTTTTTTCGGGAAAAACGTTAAAAACGTACGAAATACTGTGCATAACTTTTCACTTTTCGTACGATTTCATACGAACTGATAATGAGAATATGTTGATCCTTGCTGCAAAGGTTTTAGCATCTGGTTAGCATGCGGTCACCATTAACTTTGCCGGTTTGACTTTTAGAATAGGGCCGGAAAATTTTTTGCCTTTGCAAATTAATCGCAATTTAAGAAATTGCAGAGGCATTTAATTCTGATCAATGCTATATTTAAATGATCTGGTTGTAGAAGCCTCGCGGCATCAAATGCAGAGTCGGTCTTGCTTTTTACGGCGTAGAACCGCTAAGACGCCCCCAGTGAAGGCATGCTCGCGTTAGCGCAGTGGCTTATATTTGTGCAAAGCGGGTCAGCGGCGAACCAGCGAAACAGCTTAAAGCTCATGTCATCCGGCCAGTCGGATAAAATGTAGCGGAACTCAATTTACAACTACAATCTTTTGCGGTTATTTAGACACATGGCTAACAGCCTAATGTATGAAAATATGCTAAATTTTAAAACTCGCAAATTGGAACAAAATAGTCACTACCGCAGGTAGACATGGTGATATGTTGCATTCGGCCTGTCTGCTAAGCTCGAAAACAACCGCGCTTCGGCTTGATGGAAAACCAGGAGAAATTTAGAGCATATTTTACGACAGTGCACTTTACTTTCACCCCTCTGGGGTGAGCCGCTGGAAAATCAACAACACCGCTGCATTGTATACCCTTTAACACACCACGGAAAGTACTCTGAAAGACACCACTAACTGCAAAGGTGCTCTATCCACACCACACAGTGTTACAAGCTGCGTTTCCACAGAATATATTTTATTGTTTCTATTTGTTATTGGCTACAAAACAGCACTTAGATAATCTAGTTGATCAAAAATACCTTTGCTCAATAAATTTGTCACTACGATGTAAAGATTTCAAAGTTCTAAATTGTGTTACGGTGTTCATGGATGATTCTCCCTCTCCATCATGTTGCTCTACTCGCACGTCCTTCTCGCCATCATACCAGCTGACATTTTACTGTAGTAATTTGCACCTGCATTTTAAAAGTACTAAATATAGATGCAGAAACTTGACCCTTAACCTGAGGATGAAGAGCACTGGAAAAAATCAAAATCTAGACGAGTCATTTTTTTCTTAAAATAAGTGCATTTGCTCTTGGATTAAGGTAGTAAAAGAGACATCTTGCCAATGGAACAAGGCAATTTACACTTAGAATAAGAAAACAGAATAGCATTGTTTAATTTCAAGTGCATATTATCTAATTATCTTATTTATCAGAGTAAAAATACTCATTCCGTTGGCAAACTATCTCCTTTACCTACTCAAATTAAGGGGAACTACACTTAATTTAAGACATTTTTACTTATTTCTAGATCGTTTTTCCAGTGAGTAACTTCTTTTGCATCCATCCATCCAACAATGATGAATAAAACATATATTTGATGGTTTTTACTAGCAAGGAAAAGAACAGTATTAGGTTTATAAGTAAGCTTATTGATAGAGAAATGGTAAGTCTACAGCAGAGATGTGGGGCTTTAGGAGGTGGCATCATACATCTCATATATTTAACATAATTTTCAGCAATGGGCACAATTTAAACATAGTTGCATTCTTTGGGGTTAGGCCAGATGGTTTTATCATGCAAATTCTCAGCAGCTGTGCTATACAGATGTCACACCTGCTCAATACTGGAACTAACTGCGTCACCAAAACCCATTTAGTCATTGCGAACCCTGTTAGTCAGACTACAGTACTTGAGTATTGAACTAGATCATTGCGCAATTTTTACCACCTAATATGACAATCCACACTCATTGTGGTCTGTGTTGGCCAACAGAAACCATAATGACGTGTAAATGCCATTTTTATGTCAAAATCAAACACTATTCTGAGATAATTTTAGGTCAATGCCATTTTTTCTTTTGATGTTCTTTCTGTATTAGTTGATTACATTCTGGACATCTCTCATCTTTGACAGACCAGATTTCTTTCCACCTAAAGTCTTTGTTTAACTCTTGTATGATAATAAATATAGAAACATTACACTCACCGCCCATTTTATTAGGTACCCCATCTAGTAACGGGTTGGACCCCTTTTTGCCTTCAGAACTGCTTCAATTCTTACGTGGCATAGATTCAACAAGGTGCTGGAAGCATTCCTCCGGGGAGTTTGGTCCATATTGTGACATGATGGCATCACACAGTTACCGCAGATTTGTCGGCTGCACATCCCGCGATCGCGAATCTCCCGTTCACCACATCCCAAAGATGCTCTATTGGATTGAGATCTGGCGGGGAGGCCATTTCAGTACAGTGAACTCATTGTCATGTTCAAGAAACCGTCATGCCACGTTCAAAGTCACTCAAATCACACTTTCTTCCCCATACTGATGCTCGGTTTGAACTGCAGGGGTGTCTTGACCATGTCTACATGCCTAAATGCACTGAGTTGCAGCCATGTGATTGGCTGCACATCCACTCAGTCACGGTCAGAAACAGGACCACACTGGAAAACAGGCTGATCTCCAACATCTATAAACAAGGGTGTTGATGGAAGCAGCACAGCTGATGTTTCTTTTCAGAGTTGTCACAGCCAAGCAGGAACAGACAGAGGAAGCTATTATGAGAAAAAAGCAAGAGAGGAGGCAAGAAGCTAGAGATTGGATTTACAAATTCTGCCAAGTGGGGAGAGCAGAAGGAATGAAGCAGAATGGGTAGAAGGTCCTCTATATCAGATACAAGCCTAGCAGCAGCAGCAGGGGCTTAAACAAGGTCAACACAGGCCTCCTAACAAAGCTTTATAAAAAGGAAAGTTTAACCCTGGCCAACAAGAGGCCGAGCAGGGTATGCTGCCTCACAGACTAAAAGCACAAGTAGTTAGTTTCACACAGGAAAGGAGCCTGATAACTAAAATCTGCCTCCCATTCTACTTTAGAAATTCTAGGAACCACTAGTAAACCTGCAGATTGAGGCGAGAATTATATTAGAACACATGAGAACTTTGTCAAGTCTGATATGGATGACTTGTGGTGAGGCTTGCTACATGTGAGGAGGATTTTAGAATTTCCTTTGGTTGTGAGGAAAACCAGCCAGAAGAAAGCCAGGATGGCGAGATGATCTCTCTTTTAATTTTCATCAGAACTCTGGCTGCAGCATTTTTGGATCAGCTGAAGGCTTTTGACTACAGTTTGTGGACTTCTGATAGTAAAGAAGTACAATAGTCCAGCCTTGAGTAACAAATGCATGGACTAGTTTCTCAGCATCACCCTGGACAGGGAGATTTCTCATTTTTAATGTTCCTCAGATGAAGGAGTGAATTCACAAGGGAAAATCTCTTTGATGTAAGGATTTAAATGACTTGGGTCTGATCAAAAAGAAATAACACCCAAAGATTTTTTTTTACTTTATTATCACAATCAGTTTAATCCCATCCAAATGAGGTAAATGACTGGCTAATCAGCTTCTTTTCAGAGACTCTGGTCCAAAGACTATAACTTCTGTTTTGTCTGCATTCAGAAGCAGAAAGTTAAGAGTCATCCAGGTTTTATGTCTTCAAGACATGCTCAATCTATGTAATGGGTTAGTTTTAATCTGGATTTATAGACAGATATAGCTGGGTATCATCAGCATAACAGTGAAAAATTAATCCTGCTGCTCCTAACTCTACCAATTGAGAGCATGTATAAAGTAAAGAGAATAACTCTATAATTCTATCCCCGTGGTACCTGCTGGCGGTAACCTTTGAGCGGTTGAAGATCTTATCATTAACATGAACAAACTGAATTCGATCAGATAGATAAGATTTAAACCAGTCTAGTGCTGTTCCTTTAATTCCAACAAAATATTCAAGTCTTTTCTAAAAGAATATTATGGTCAACTGTATCAAATGCAGCACTAAGATCCAACAGGAAGAGCACACAGATACAAGTCCACTATCTGGAGGCCATGAGAATATCATTAGTGACTTCACCGCAGCTTGCTTCAGTGCTATGATGAGCTCTAAAGCCAGACTGAAACTCTTCAAAAGTTCATTATGGTGTAAGTGATCGAAACTTGTTTGGCAACTACTTCTCAAGAAATTGATAAGAAAGGAAGATTGATATAGTCTATAATTGACCAAGCCATCTGGTCAAGAGACGGTTTCTAAGCAGAGGTTTAATTACAGCAACCTTAATAGCTTTAGGTACATACCCCTGTAACAGAGATAGATTAATCACATCTAAAATGGAGGAGGAGATCAAAGGGAATACCTCCTTAAATAACCTGGTTGGAACTGGATCTAACATACAAGTTGAAGGCTTAGATGAAGACAATAATCTGCTAATTCAGAAAGTTCAACTGATCAAAGCAGTTTTAAACCCCGTTCAGATTCCATGACTACCAGGAATACCCACAAAAAGGGGCAAAGAAATGACAACAAACCAACAACAGTGACTGAGCAGGAAGTGCATATATGGGAGAGAAAGCAAAGACCAGGCTAATCAGCAGGTTGGGAGCAGGCGGAACAGAGGAGTCTAGAAGGGAGCTTAAGAGGAAGGAGACTGACACAAGAGGGCAACAGAGGGCAAACAACAAATAAGTAAGAACTCAAATACATCCAGAAAACACCAAAAAATAGGAATTAAACCAATAAACCTAGAAAACAAGGAAAAACATGGATGAAGTGAAACTGAAAACTCAAAAAGGAAATTCAAACAGAACCAAAAACCATGACGGGGGGCCATGTCCCTTAGCAATGAGAACCTTTAGGACCTCTGTATCTAGTTTCCCCACTCCTTCCTGTGAACAACTATTAATAAATGCAACAAGTTTCACAGAACTATGATTAAAAAAAAATGTAAACAATAGAAAAACCTGATACTTCACCATCAGCATGAAACTGTTTCACTTTTTTGCAAACTTCACATTTTGTCACATGAAACCAACATGAGTCAGAATATGACTAAACACTAAAGTCACATGAGTTAATGAAGAAAACCTTAGATACCCTGTGTTTTTTGATATATTTGTAAACATAAACAAGCTATAATAATTTCAATATATGTTAATATTTACATAAACATTTAAAACTGACCATTTGAGGTTTATTTTACAATATCTTAATCAAAATATTATTAGGATAATAATCATTGATTATGTGTGAGTTTATTAAACCTTAATATTACCTGCCTGTTGCTTGTTAGAACTGATGTTTTCCCCAGTAGTTTATCTAATTAGGCCAGTTCCTTGGTCCAGCTATATACAATTAGGAGATGGAATGAGAGCGGTGTCCTTCAGCTAAGAACAAAGCGTAACATTTTGATAAGACTGGAGCCATGGATGTCTCCTCATCTGCCAACGATACAATGTAACAATGATGTGATGATGTGGCATACTCAAGTATAAATTGCTTCACTCCCTGTTCGTCGGGCCCACTCTGAGAAGTGAACCTGCTGGTAAGAAGCTGCCTTCTTAAATCCTTTTTTAGCAACTTCGATCTGAGTAAGTTTACAATTTCTATGAAAATCTGTTCTTATTTCTCATGGTTATTTAACACGTGATACGCTATGAATTGTTACACCCCTTTGTTTGTAGATGCTGAGATCGCCTGTTTTCCAGTGTGTGGTCCTGTTTCTCTGACTGGCTGGATGTGCTTTTTCGTCCTCTGGCATGGAGCTCGTCTTCCTGGCTGTGTGTTTCCTGGACGGGCCTTTACAGCTGCTTTGAATTTGCTTCTGTCCTTGAACCCTCAGTCAGCCTCAGCAGATGGCCGCTCACACTGAGCCTGGTTCTGCTGGAGGTTTCTTCCCGTTAAAGGATAGTTTTCCTCTCCACTCGCTTAAAAGCATGCTTAGTGTGTGTGAGGGATTGTATTTGAGTCAATGAGTCGATGTAAATCAACTGGTTTTCCTTAGATAGAAAACTTGTATCAATCTGACTGGATGATCTGGTTGAACTGTAAAATGCCTTGAGATGACGTGTTGTGAATTTGGCGCTATATAAATAAACGGAATTGAATTGTTATTTAAGGAGTTTGTCCCGAGTGATCTCTTTTCAGGAAAACGAACTGGAGAGAGAAAGCTTCAACGTGTAGACAGAGAGCTTACCTTTAACAATATCAAATGAAGAATAAATGGGAACAACTTGGTCTCTAATTCCACCTAAAATGACTGAAATATCCCATATGGCTACTGCATGTTGTGACTAGATTAAAAGCATCAGTGCTCAGCATTCAGTGAGACAAATGCTGCTATTAAAGTTGCATTTAAACCAAATGTGAATGATGCATTTGCAAAGGATGTGTTTTTAACGAGGCAAATGGTGCAAATAGGACAAATAGAGCAAGGATGGAGTGAAGTATTGGAACTTTTCTGGCCATTGGTTTCTCGTTAACCAATCAGGGACTTGATATGATTGTGAGGTGAGTGAGAGGAAACTTTTTTTCTATTACAATGGATAGAAAGAAAAATTCATATTGAAATATGATGAAATAAGTAATGCGCTTTGTGTTTTGCCCTTAGATAGACTATAATCTACTACATCTCTAGAGCTATTACTGACCAGCTGCTTCCAGTGCACTCTCTGCCCACTTTCCCTGCTCTGCTGCTGTCTATGCTACCTCCAGAGCGCAGCAAGGCCAGTCACCTCTGCCCAACTCAGATGCTCTCTCTCTGGCCAGTCTTTTGCTCCAGTCTGAGCTCCAGAGCATCTTGTCGCTTTACCTCTGCTTTCTGCTTTGTCCTCCCCTGAGGATCCCCTGTGCAATAACAGTTTCAAGTCCTGGTCAGACAGAAACTCGAGGAAAGCATTCCACCTATAGTTCACAGACATTCCCAAGTGGGAACATCTCTCAAGAATTCTCAGGGTCAACCCAGGGCTCACAGGGGCTGTTGTTTGTCTTTCCATAATGAATAAGGAACTTTGACTTCCTCTTTAAAATCCAGGTCTGCCATGTTGAGTTTAAACTGACAAACAGCAGACAAAAGTTGCTCCTTTTTTGATAATGCAGGGAGTAAAGCCTTGTCCCTGTTGGCCACACGAATTACTAGTGAAATGTAAAGAAAGATTTTCCCATTATGGGTACAAATGCAGCAAAGTCTGCTCATGGAGGTGTCTCCATTTAACTGCATGGAAGTAAATGTTTAAAGGGGAAGGTATTTGAAACAACTGCCGGGTCTGACCTTCTGAGCAGGTTCACCTTGAAGGCTAAAGATAAAATGCTAAAAAAAATTAAAAAAAAAACCTAAACAAACACTGAATGTTGTTTCAGGATCTAAAACAGGCTCTTGCTGCAAATACTTGTCTACAAAGATAATTCACAAGTTAAACCTTAATAGAAGGCATGCAAGGAGGCATTATTTCATCTGAAAGTATTGAAGGTCAGAGTAATGTTTGGCTAAGAGAGTTTAGACCCAGGCTTAGATTTCTGGAGGAAAGAATCTGGGACAAATAACCCTAATATTTAATTACTGAGGATACACCCAGATAAAATAAAACATTAAGCATTGTTGTTATTGGAGCAATCTATTTTGTCTGTCTGTCTGTCTATACTGGACAAAAGTAAACAAAAAACTACTTGTAATTACATCATATTTTCTTTACATCACTTTGATCCATTAATTGCACAATTACCTTTCCAGAACAATATACAAAACTTCAATGAAGACCAAGACAAATATCTAAAACGTCACGTTCTCTGTTTAATTTAAAGATTATTTATTCCCTGTTCATTTAGAAATGTTTGCCACATCCAACAAAGGAAACTCAAGCCAAGAAAAGGCTGCGTCAACAAGAGCCCTGTAGATAGTCTCAGCTATATTCTACATTTATGAATGCTTATATTTTTATTCAAATTCTAAAATCATGGAAACCAATAAATGGAAGATTGATGAAATCTTAAGCTATTGTAGGAATTCGCTTCATGAGTTGGAACTAAAGCAAAAGTAGCCTCGTGAGACCATCCTGATCTTGCGAGCTTTCAAGATTATACTCGCTAATCAGTCTGGAGACTCTCTGTTGAAGAAAATTTGGAGCCGTTCATCAAACGAACGTCCAATCAGCGTTGGCTTTGAGACGGGTTGAGGTGTGACGCAACGAGAAGTGCGACAGTTCAGCCTAAAGAACATGGCGGCTTCAGCCGATGAAACTAGCGTTAGAGTGGCTATCGAGCAAGTTTTATCGGAATTACAGAGTATTTCTTCACTGAAAGAAGAGCAAAACACTGCTCTGGAGGCTTTTCTCAGAGGAAAAGATGTTTTTGCTCTTCTCCCAACTGGTTTCGGCAAGAGTTTGATCTATCAATTGGCTCCTCTTCGTCGTCGCTCTGTTAGTACGTCATATGCTTCGTTGATCTGATTGGTTTATTAGGCTCGTCTATCACCAACATAGGCCAATCAGCTAACCAGTATTTTCGCCCCTTCCCAAAATTACTTCTACGGAAGGTTTCCAGATGGATATGCGGAGCAAATCCAGCAAATCCATCTGGCGGAGTCAGGTTAAAGCAAAAGTCCATTAATCGTTATAAAGGCAGTGTTAGTTTAGCAGCTACATTACTCCCTGTAGATATTAAATGTATCATAAAGAGTTTCAAGAACGTAACACTGAATGAGATGAACTTAATAAAAGATAAAACCAGATACATTTTAGATGTTACCTTTTTTAGGGTTACCTTTTTTTTTAATCGAGGACACTTTAACTATGTTTTTTTAAAAGAGAAACTTGGTACTGTTAACAGCACAAGGGGAATTAGTGAAGTGGTGCATACTCTCCGTGCCTTAGAGAAGTTTTCATATGCCTTCAACTTGTCCTCCTTTGGTCACGTTACAACCACATACCTCAATGTCTTTCATTAGGATGTTCAGTGATAGAGCTGTGATGTTTCATTAGGAAAAAAAATGGAAATGTGGTGTACCAACTGCTTAGAAGTAACCCAATTAGTTAATAAGATCAACCTGGGAGTGATTTTATCTCAATATGATTGCACTTCTTCTATTAGGTGCTTAGGTTGTATGATTATTTGCTCCACATGCAGAGATTAATCAGAAACACAACAGGGAAATTCTAAATTAGCTTTACTTACCTATATTATGAAAGGGATTCATCATAAGAGTTTTTTATTTAATCTCCATTGAGGAGCAACATCTAGGAAGAGATGAGGTTGGTTAAAATGTTCTTACTTAATTTGCTACAGGGAGCCAAAGGAATGATCGTCTTGTCCACAGATACAGAGACAGGAATCAATGGTTTTAGTCTATTGTGTGTTTTATAGGCAACATTTTAATGTGTTTATTTAGTTTTTCAGCAATGGTCAAATTAATTGAATGTGAAGCAAAAGATGAATAAATCTGTGATACAATGCTGTACAGTAAATTGTATACACTTTTATTACAAATATACAAAGCAGCAATTAATTAATTTCCACTTGCAGGTTTCATATTTGGGTTAAATCGAACCAGTGTGGGAGATGCTGGACATGAGTTTGTGAATATTTTTTAAATGGAAATCGAAGGACTCATTGCCTTTAACTACCAATAACCATTACTGATTTAATTACGTTGTAGGTAAATAATTTCTATATTCCTTGGCGAAAGCATTTATGCAGTGGATTAAGGCTCTCTGTTGTTTTCCTATCATACTCTGGATCCCACCTGTGGTTATGGAAGCAGCGGGGAACCAAATGCACCAACAGAAAGAAGCTCCGCCTCTCAGCAAGTGCCAGGAGAGAGTTTTGATTTGAATTAACTGATTTAAGGGACTTAACTTCTTTTTGCATCAAATCCATAGCTATCTGATTGCTTATAGCTAGGGATGTAAAGAAATAATTGATTTATTAGATCCATGCAATTAATTAATATTGGATTGAAAAGAATATTTTCCAGGGTTATAATTATTGTTGGGCCGATACCGATACCAGTATCGGACGGGGCCCCGATACTGCCCTAAAACGGTGGTATCGGTATCGGTGAGTACCAACAAATAGGGCACCGATACTATTTTTAGAGCCAATAAAAAGTTCTACTGGATTCACTTTGTATTAGATTTTTTCCTGCTTCACAAAGGTAGGCAGCAGCTTGACATACCATGATGGCAATTATTTTACATTATTATGGTATCGGTATCGGCCGATACTGCACAGCCAGGTATCGGGTATCAGGACCAAAAAATGGCATCGGCGCAACACTAGTTATAATGTTACCAACATCCACTAGTGGGCAGCACTGTTCATTCTTAAGTTGAGACTCACTCATTCTTAAGATAATTAATCCCAGACCAAACAGAGGAATGCTAAAGCCGAAACCAAACCAATCAAAAGTCTGGTATAGATTTATTTACAGTTTAATGGCCACGAGGATGCTGATTGAGCTTTATGTGGTTCTGTATGTAAATATAAACTCTTGATAAACTCCTTATGTTATCACCTACCTGTGTGTTGGATTACTCTACAAATACAGATCTATATCACAGTTAGAGTCTTCTCTTTACATATGACATCATAATAGTTTTAAATATTTTATTCATATCATATTTTATTTTCAATGCTGTAATAGGTTCCTTTTTCAAATATTTTCAAACCTTTTTTTAAAAAGACAAAAAGAGGTTTTGTTGTCATGATCTTGGAACTGGTGACTGGATTAATGGTTCACTCCATTCACCTGCCTTAGCTCCAGCCAGGTTTTCATTACCACTCATCAAATCCAACTGTTTCAGCCATCAGTGCCAGATTATTCGAGCTGTAAGTGAGAGTTCTCTAGCGTACCCAGTTTGTTGTTCTGAAGACCAGATCCTGCCTGGTTTCTGCACTTGGAGCTCTGAGCCTGCCTGCCCCTCTTCTGATCTGTTTGCCTGACCTGTTCTTTAGACTCCAGCTGAATTCTGCCTGCTGTCAACCTTAGATCTGTCTCCTGACCCTGGCTTGGATTTCCTTCCGGTACCTCTTCGGATCTCCGATCTTCTCGCCTGGACTTCTGTTTGCCTCATCAACACCGGCTTTGGCTTCTCCTGATAACTCCTGCTCTCTTTCGTCTCCTGGCTTCTGCTCGTAAGCAAGCTCAGCAGCATTTTTGGCTATGGCTCCTGGAACTCTCTTGGCGGTGTCCGCCGGTTACTGTGGAAAATCATCCGGTTGGATTCCACTCCTTCCCCTGGGCTTGGACTGAACTTTATAACCAGAGACTCCAGTAGAGTCTAACAACACTTTTCTGTTGTTTCAGTCAACATTTAAAATGGTTAGCAAAATAAAAAGTTGAAATATGGTGTACAATTTTTGTCTTAACTCAGCATAGTCTAAGAAATATTCTTCAAAACTTAATGCAATAGAAAGATCCTCTTGATACAAGAGAAAACTCATTTTTTTGTTTTTGTTTCGTGTTTAGCCAATGTAGTCTGGGTTAGTATTGACTGTTGCTATAAGGTTCCACTTGGTATTTGTATATTAAACTTAATTGAAAATTATTTGGGGAGTGAAATCGTATACAACAGATTTGAAAAACATTTTTGAGAAAATTCCAGCTCATCAATTAATTGTTAGTTAATCAGTAAATAAATCCAGTTAAGATTAATTAATTAAAGGTATAGAGGATGATCTTTTATTTACGGATGGATCATCTAAATATGTGGTCCCCTAATTCATCAATCATTCTGGTGATAGGTTTACGTAAGGCCGCCCTACATGATCGCACCGTTAGCTATTTTTTTCTCTTTGCGAGAGTTCTCCTCGCAAAGCATTATGGGATTTGCTGTCACCATAGGCTGTCACTAGCTGACAGTGGCGACTAATAACAAAGATGGCGCAGGCACTATGAAGTGGAGGAGGAGTGACATGACCAATGGAGCAAAAAGCAGTAATCATCTGTTCAAACGGTCAGTTAACAGAGTATGCTATAAAGTCCACTACATAGTCCCTTGCTGTATATGGACACAGTAAGCTTGTATGACCTATGAATAGCACATTTTAAACACGGCGTGCACAAGGAGAAATAGGCCTGTGCATGCTCTTCCACGCGCAAGTGGAGAGGGCGGGCCTTTTAAAAAAATCCTCCACAATACGTTTAATTGATAACTTGCTTCCCTAATTCTAGCCTTTTTCTACTGACCCTGTTAGTTCTGCCCTGGCTTACTTATGTCATATTTATGGTTGGTCAGGTTGGTTTTCTTCACCCCTTGGACTGCAAGTAAATGCATCGGTTTTTTAACTGACTAGCTGGATAAGTAACAGATTTACTACTAGTGTAGATGACGACGTTTACATCACAAAGTCTTTGCTTTCACAGAGTTGGAAATCCGAATCAGAGCAGTAGCCAAGAGGTTTCATGGAGCCACCTGAAAGAGCTGATAACAATAAATTGTTACCAGGAAAATAAAAAAAAAATTGCAGTCAAATCAGGATAATTAAAACAAATGGCCCAACAAACTCAGTATTTCTTTATTATCATACAGCCCGCTAGTACAACGACTCATTGCATAAAACCTCCTTCAACAAAAAAAAAAAATGATGACTTCCCCAAAAAAGAGGGAAAAAAAATTACAAATAATTCTATGATTGAACGTAACCACATTTCTTTATCAAAAACTTGAGGCAATCTTTCAATGTGACGTCGAACCCGAGGGGAATTTTTTATGTCGCTGATAGACCCGCTTCACCATCACAGGAAGTGGAGCCGGTATGGGAAATAAAAAGCATGAAGGGTTTAAAAAAGATGAGGTGGCTCATCAAATGTTGGGTTGAACAGTTTTTTTTCAGAGTGCTATTTGTGGCCTGCCTCTTTGCACGGTACACACAGACTGACAGACCGGCATGGAGACGCTGCTTTTTCTATTTCCTCAATTTAACTACATGGCCCCAAAGGAGGAAGCATATTTCAAAATGTTTGCTGTAGAAGACTTGCAGTCATCAGCGATGAAGGACAATAGCAGCAGGTTGGTCTCTAAACTTTGCTCCTTTTTCAAACATCTACGAAGGATTTAGAGTCAAGTTATTTAAGATATTCATTGATATATGAGTAGAAAAACGGTTTATATGAGGAAACAGATGCAGCCAAACTGCTCTGCTACTTTTATGGCTTTAGGACTTTCCTCGTGAGTACCTCAGGTTTTTGTTAAGACTTATTAGCTTGCTTGACTCATCTTACTTTTCTAAAATGCATTGGGTAATTTTTTATGTGTCATGTCAACCACAAAATCTCACAGAGAAGAAAAGTGAGTTAAAAAAAAACAAAGAAAATGCTGATTTAGCTAAATAGTGCCACAAGTGCAACACAGGATGTTTGGAGTTTGATATATTTTCTCTCTTGTTTTGCAGACAGAAAGACAAGGAGAGGAAGAGCAGACTAAGCCTTTTCCTCACCAAGTCAGGCTCCCATGAAAACGTCAGTCCTCATAAAAAGACAGAGACGACAACGAGCAAGTGAGGCGCAATCTTTTATTTTCATGTACAGCCGCTATTATTCCAGACAACCGTGATTCATTTTTAACCTCCCAGTTTCCAGCAGCCCTCCTCAACTCATTAGTCGCATGCAGAAAACCTGGCGAGGAGACAGCTCTCTGAGAATCCCACAACTTTTGTTTGCCGCATCATTAGGGAGGATCTGACCCTTTTTCTGATTCTTTTGTCTTTTTATCTGCAGCATCTCACCAGAGGCAGCCTTGCAGTGGAGCGACTCCTTTGAAGAGCTGCTAAAGCACACAGGTCAGACTTGGCGACCAAAAACTTTTCACGACAACACTGGTTTTAAATTGCTGTCCGCAGCAGTCAGTTGAGCTGTCAGAGAATTTGCTTTATTTGGGCAAAAAAGTGGAACGGTGAGCTCAAAGAAATAAATAGGCAATGGAGATGTCAGCAAGAGTTTCACTACATCTTTTAGTGTTTGTCGCAGCAGACAGCAAAACAGAAACTGTGCAACTTCCTCCTATTCACAGAAGTTATACTTTAGAGCCACACTGTTTGCTCTATGGTAACATGTTTTAAATAGGATAACTTGGATCTGTTTGTGTTCCAGCTACACAGAGGTATTCATGTCATAGTGTTCCATAATATTTGCCATCATTGCTGTTTTGAATTATATACATTATTGAAATTCAAATTATTTTCCATCTAAAGCCTAAACTGAAGCTGGCAGCTTTAGTTGCACCTATATTAAAGAACAGATTTCCTGTTTTTATTGAGGTTAATATTTTACCCAAAATCAAAATTAAAAATGTGTTTTTCACATTTTCCACACATTTTCTATAGAATTTATCTGGTTTATTATTCAACAGAAAGAAATCGGGGAATACCTACAGTACTAACCAGTCTTAAAGTAATTATTACCTTTATTATCTCTGTATTTCTGCTTTTCACTATTCTTTATCGGATGGTTTAGTTAAAATACAAAGCCCTTATTTATAAGCCATGATTAAAAGGTTGCTGAGCATACCTTTACTCTTTAGACTTCATGATTTTTATTTCAAATTAGAGTTTAATGACTTTTTTTTTTTACCTGAAAAGATAGAAAACCATGTGGTGCTATTTAATAACTCACAGAACCACCTGTGTTTTCACAGGTATTTAGTTTGATGCACCACAGATATATCAGGGCACGGAAGAGAGCGTTGTGTGTGTGCTTGTCAACTTTTTGGGTTGGAGATGGGAACTCTGGAGGTTCAGCACTGGGTCTAAAACCAGCTAATGCAAAATTATTCATGGCAGAAACAAACTGAGCCAGAGCTTTTCTTAGATATACGTTGCATAGCATGGTGAATGATCACCACAGTTCTACTTCCACCATTGGGGATCATATCTCATGACTAGCTCTGGTCTCACTTTACGTTAGACAAACTTTTGATCTTGTTACCAAGACCTGGACTTTAATTTAGTTGAATTTGTTCTCTTCTATGTTTTGGTATGCATTTTTCTAGAAATACTTTAATAAGATAGTTATACCAGTTACAGGATCTCTATGTCATACTTGACCCTTTAATACAAAGTGTATCATATTTGATATATGAGCTTTTCAGACCTTTATGTCAAAAACCTGACTTGTACAATCAGACAGATACAGTCAACAGAAAATGTATAATGAATTGCCCCAGAGCTCTAGTTTAAAAATAGTTTGAATTTTCTGACATACTTCATTGCAGGGTTTTAAAATTCAACACTAATGAAATTTCTGTTGACAGATACAGTCAACAGAAAATGTATAATGAATTGCCCCAGAGCTCTAGTTTAAAAATAGTTTGAATTTTCTGACATAATACTTCATTCCAGGGTTTTAAAATTCAACACTAATGAAATTATCCACACAGTATTTTACAATTTTTTTTTTAAAGGCACATACTTGTAACCTGACTCCGCCAGATGGATTTGCTCGGCATATCCATCTGGAAACCTCCGTTGAAGCCAATTTTGGGAGGCGAAAATACTGGTTAGCTGATTGGCCTATGTTGGTGATAGGCGGGCCAAATAAACCAATCCGATCAAGGAAGCATATGGACGTACTAACAGAGCAGGCGGCGTAATAAAAACACAGCCACAAGCCAGGCTACTCTTAGCCGAGAAACCAGTGGGAAGAAGAGCAAAAAAACATCTTTCCCTCTGAAAAGCCTCTCCAGAGCAGTGTTTTGCTCTTCTTTCAGTGAAAATACTCTGGAATTCCGATAAAACTTGCTTGATAGCTATGCTAACGCTAGTTTCATCTGCTGAAACTGCGCCATGTTCTTTAGACTGAACTGTCGCTGCTTCGTTGCGTCACACCTCAACCCACCTCCAAAGCCAATGCTGATTGGACGTTACGTTTGATTTAACGGCTCCAAATTTTCTTTAACAGAGAGTCTCCAGACTGATTAGCGAGTGAAACCTTGAAGCTTCGCGAGATCAGGATGGTCTCACGAGAACTAACATACTTGAGTCATTTCAGTTTTTTGTTTTAATAAATACATCAATAACTCACTCTGGTTCGAGAGAACATTGCTCAATTTCTCTGTGAATATTGTCTTTCTGAGTATGCTTACCATAACAACATCATGTGACTGGGATTATTTTTAGGCGAGTGAGTGTGGAACTCCTAACGTAGTTGTGAAAAGCAAAGAAAATCCAAGATCAGGTCTAAAAAGGCACAAGAGGATGTTTCATCTCGAGAGGAATAAAATTTGATTTGCGCTGGGAAAACATGACTGTTGGAGTTCACTAAAGCTGGAGCTATAACTCAGAAAGCATTCTGATATCAGAATGAGTCACATTAGCATTCGTCCCTGCTAATGTTCTACTAGTGTTAGCCATGTTTTTAAGCTCTGTCTTTCCAGCTGTATGTTTTCCACGAGGCATTGCAGCATGTTTGGGACTTATTTAGTAACTGCTTCAAAGGCCACCATCTGGCATTCTGTTGGTTCAACTGTACTGCCAGCAGATGGCGCCACGTCGGCTCAATTTGCCTGTTGCTGGGGTTCTATTTAGGCTAAAAAAGGGCAAATAATTGGAATATGTAATTTGGTTTATTATAATCAACTGGATTCTGGTCTTTCTGACATAGGCTTCTAATGTGACTATGTACCTTTAGTACATACTAAGTGTTTAATTTCCTTTTGTATTTTTCTTTTTTAATGTTATTAACAGTTTTTTCTGTAATTCTTTTTCTATCCTTTTTCAGATGGGGTGGAAACCTTCTCCCAGTTCCTCAGGACAGAGTTCAGCGAGGAAAACATTGAGTTTTGGTTGGCCTGCGAAGAATACAAGACCATAGATTCGGAAACAAAGCGTCTGTCTAAAGCCAGATATATTTATACAGTTTATATTGAATCAGAGGCTCCCAAAGAGGTACGTGGTGGGATGTTTATACCTCTAAAACTGCTTAGACGTTCTGCTGCTGTGTGGAGCTGCAAAAGCTCAAATGACATTTAGCATTTTCTTGACTTATCTGTCACTCAGGACTGAGATAAAATATTTATGTCACCATTATAAAAATATCTGTGGGCAAGGACTAACACGCAGTCATGAGCCTGTGGTGAGCTGACCTTTGTGAAAAAAAAAATCGTTAGGTGCAGCATCTTGCTGAGGTCATATGCATGCATGTTGCAAAAAAACAGGTCGGGTTATTTTTGTGTGAGACGTCTGTGGTTTCTAGACAATTTGTGCTTGATGATGCGACCACCATCAGATATGTTCTTTAAGGCCTACAGCAGTTTAAGCTGTTGAAGAGACTTAGCTGTCTAGTTTGAGGTTTTGAACTGTTGAAGCAAAGCTAAACAGAGCATCTCCCACACACTTTCAGTCTAGAGTGAACACACATTTAGAGGTGGAGTTTTTTTTTTTCTCCTGCATGGCAATTTGTCAAACTAGTGCACTGTGGTTCCTCTTTGCTCTGCCTGTTTGCAGTAGATATACGCTTCTAAATCAATTTGAAGCACAATGTAGAGAATGGAGGATCTAACAAGCACAAGTCAACGTCAAATGTCTAAAAGCGTAAAAACTTATCGATGACTCTATTTATTGTGTAGATGTTGGGTTTTCCCCTGTTTTATTTGGCAAACCTTTCCTAATTATTCATCTATACAAGTATTGGGATTCAGAAAAAATGTTTTCATATGGATTGAATCCTTTATAAGGCACTCAGTGAAATACCTAAATCCAGAACAAGAACTTATTACCTTTGTAACATTCAAAAAACATTCAAAAATTAATGTCAATGTAATAACAAGAAATGCCAACTTGCCCCAATATATTAAGAAAAACATCTGAGAGTAAAAGAAACACTTTTTTTTGGTACAACATAACCTTAGAGGCATTAATGCTGATACTGGCACTTCCTTTTTTTAGTTTATAAACTTCTAGACCTCACAGAGGGATGGGTGGGACTCCATTTGTAAGGGGTATGCAAGTGATCAAAAACAGTAACTTTCCCTACAAAGGGTTAACACCTCCGTAGATCCACTCATTGTTAGCCCTGTGTTAGATCAACCAGAACATTGTAGCCTGAAGTTTGGAAAGTGGATAAATAACACGTGAGTTTTTAGAAACTTTTTTGACAAACATTGATAATAATCTGGCCTTTGTGTAACAGTGGGAGTAAGAAAGTCATTGTGGGAGTGAGGAAACCCACAGTCCTATTTGCAGTTTTCACCAAGCTATGTAGGGCACACACAAACTGCTGCTTCTGAGACTAAAATTGATCTTTCTGGCCTTGGAGCAAAACTCTGTGTAGCTTAAAACTTACACTGCACACAGTGAAACCAAGCATCCCCACCTATTAGGCATGGTAGTGGCAGCAGCGTTTTTGCTATCAGCGGTTATTTCAGGAAGTTGGTAAGAGTTAATCAGACCATTGTCATTAGGTCACTCCATAAAGCTT
Source organism: Cyprinodon brontotheroides (assembly GCA_018398635.1). Lineage (NCBI taxonomy): Eukaryota > Metazoa > Chordata > Actinopteri > Cyprinodontiformes > Cyprinodontidae > Cyprinodon > Cyprinodon brontotheroides. The sequence goes on from JAGKQL010000056.1 coordinate 32,649,036, forward strand.
CCCATCATATCAAGTCTTAGCTTTCTGATTCTAGTGAGAATTAAAGCAACTTTTGAAAGCCTTAATTCAACTCCTAGAGAGTTAGATTCAACACTTTAAATGTGTCTGTAATGGTCCACGCTGGATTTAGCCAAGACGACACTTTCGAAATTGTTGTTTTGGTGTAAATATTAAACCAACATTGCAGCAAAGCTCTTTATAGTTGTGATTAACACAAATTGATATAACCGTAGTGTGTACAGTTTGCACTACAAACCTTCACCACCACCCCCTCTGACCATCCCCAATAGGCAATGTGCAGGAAATGCCCTGCCTAAGGAACACCTGAAAAAGGATTATAACCGGCGACCCTCCAGTTGCAGGGGGACATACATGTAAATCCTACACCACAACTCCAATGTCAATTATTGATGTCGTTATGTTTAGAAAATCAGTTAGGCATTGGTTTGAAAATTATCACTTTACAGAGTGCTTAAATTTAGCTCTGCTGATTAACACTAGCCTCGTGAGACCATCTTGATCTCGCTGAGCTTTTCAAGATTTCACTCGCCAATCAGTCTGGAGACTCTCCGTAAAAATATTTGGAGCCGCTTCACCAAACTAACGCCCAATGAGCGTTGGCTTTGAGGCGGGTTGAGCTGTGACGCTTGGCGAGAAGGCGCGACAGTTCGCAGTCAAAAGAACATGGCGGCTTCAGCCGATTAAACTAATGTTAGCGCATGGCTATCGAGCAAGTTTAATCGGAATTACAGAGTATTTTCTTCACTGAAAGAAGAGCAAAACACTGCTCTGGAGGCTTTTCTCAGAGGAAAGATGTTTTTGCTCTTCTCCCGACTGGTTTCGGGCAAGAGTTTGATCTATCAATTGGGTCCTCTTCGTCGTCGCTCGCTCTGTTAGTCACGTCATATGCTTTGTTGATCTGATTGGTTTATTTGGCCCGCCTATCACCAACATAGGCCAATCAGCTAACCAGTATTTTCTGCCCCTTCCCAAAATTACTTCTACGGAAGGCTTCCAGATGGATATGCGGAGCAAATCCATCTGGCGGAGTCAGGTTAGATTAACACCAACTCTTCAGACAAACTTACTCTTGCATAGTTGCATAAGTATTGTATTGACATTATTTTTTTTTAATATATACGTATACTTCACCAACAGTTGATATTTAACACATCTGATTTTGCTGCGTATGAATAGAGACATGTAAAAGTTGCAGTACACCAGGCTGGAGGATTTAAATTTGACACCGCTTTAAAGAAACAAACTCCCGAATTATTTCCCAAAATTTCCGGGAAGACAGAAAAAGGTTTCATAGAGGCCTTACCTTTGAGGCCTCTGTTGGTATACTGTAGGTTTTTCAGAATCCATTCTCTTCAATTCAGTTTTTATTTATAGAGCATCAATTCAAAACACGTCATCTCAAGGCACTTTACAATTCAACCAGATCATACCTTTAAATTGAATTAAACTTTTCTATCTAAGGAAAACCAGTTGATTCCATTGAGTCCCGCTTCCATTTTACAAGTATGCTCTACTTTATGTTGGCCAACCAAATAAAATGATTTCAAAATTAAGGTTGTATAGGGGTTTGAGTACATTTATAAGCCACTTATGATCTTGAACCAAAAAGGCTAAAATCAAGCATACCACTCATATTTATTCATGTATATTTGAGATTTTATTATTAATTGCACCATTGATAACCCATGTCTGTACTGTTTTATTCTACTTTGCCTCAACTTAGGTCAACATTGACTACAACACAAAGATGGCCATCAAGAAAAACATGGAACACCCAGCAAGAAGCTGTTTTGATGCAGCCCAGATGAAAGTCTACAGTCTGATGAAAAAGGACTCCTACCCAAGGTTCCTGCACTCTGACATTTATCTGCGTATAACCAGGAGGAAGGGCCCCGGGTCCACCATGTTTCGCAGAAGGTCACGCTCCTGTGTATTCAACGACCGGGGAGAAACCACAACTGAGCCCTCTGCTTGGTAATCATGAAATTGCACAGCCGTGTGGATTTATTATCACCCGGGAGATCATATTTGATTTGCAACACAACTGTTGAAATATGATGTGATGTCTAAATTACGGCCCACTGATGTGTAGCGTGCAATATTTTGATGTAACCACAGGTTCCACAATCAATTACTGCTCAGAAACGGCACCGCAGTAAATTGACATTGATATTAATTTAAATGTACTGTTTGGGAAATATTATTAGTTTCATAATATTTTTATCCTCATTTCAGCTTGTTAAATGTTATTATGTAGTTCAGTTTACCCAAAAAAAACTGCTAACAGGGAAAGACAAGAACAAAATCTCATGGCTCAAATTAGCTCCCATTTTCTCCTCGTTCTTTATGTTGTTTTATTTGGCTTGTAAGTTGGAAAATGGACGTGGAATAGCCGTTACCTCTCAGATTTACTGTGTTGGTGTTGACGTTTGTAAAACCCCTAAGTTTTGTTAGGTGTTTTGGTGAACGAGCAGGCTAACAGCCTCACAGGCTAATAACAGTATTCCTTTGGAGTGTACTGTATGCATCCAAACACTGTAATAACACCTCTCTGGGCAGAGGTCTTACAGGGTTATCAAAAGTATTAGTCTATTAGCTTTATCAAACATGGCAACCATCTTGGATTTTAGCGTAGAGTGTGTGCGAAATTTTGAACCTTTAAAGTTGGAAGTCTTAAACTTTAGGAGAACATTTTTTTCTATTAGAAATGAACAAAAACGCATAAATCTTATCTATTGTTAGAATGGGGTGAATTTATTTCCATTCATGTTGGAAGCAAATAACTTTAAGACTATTAGCAAAAACTTCAAAGAAAGTGAATCCATTAATAAAACTTTTTAAATACTACTTAATCAACAAATGTTTTAAGGGAAATTTTGCTTTTTTCTCAGGAGGTTTTTCTATTTTCTTAAATTTCTTTAAAGATTTTAAATGTTGAGTTTTTTGGGGGGGGTTTCAACATTTTTGAAGTGCAACAGGCGTTTCTATTTCTCTGCACAGATGTTAGCAACAATATTTGTATTGAAGTAAAGTTTGATAAAGAGAATTTTGAGAAAATGAAATTTAGAAATAAATAATTGGTCAAAAAATATGAAACAATGCAATTTGAAAGTGTAAAAAAAATGTATTTGAATCATCTAAAATAAACAACAAAACATAATGATCTTTTAAACCATTTTTTGATTACGAACTTGTTCAGGTTTCATTTCTGGATTGTATATACCAAACATGTTCTTTGCCTGCAACAATAGTGTAACCAAATTTACTCCATATATTAGTGTGCTAACTGAAAAATATAATTGCAAATAGTGATAATGGGCTTTTTGGAGACATGTCATACATTTGGCTTGGCCGCACAAAGTAAACGCTTGCTACCAATGCTGGTTTCCTAGCAACTTGAAGGCAGCGTGAACAGCTTTAATCAGCTGCTTTCCTGGAGTTTTTTTTTTTTTTTCCTTAGCCTGGGTTAATTCATGCAGACATGAGTACGTTATCATTCCAGTTGTTTCACGCTTGCCTTAAATGAAACGGAATAATTCCTGGAAATTTGGGTCTGTGTTTCATGACTTTTCACAATTATACCAGCAGCCTGACTACATTTCTGTGAGGCTATTTAGCAGTAGTGACATTTTTTTTCTCTGCTCCATCAGTTGATTATTCTGAGTCTAGAAAGGGATAACTCTGGTGGATGCTTTTGAATCACAGCAGCCTTTAGTGAGGATATTATTTATTCTTTAAACCTTTAAAAACCTGAAGAAAAGTGGAAATATTTGAGAGAGAGCAAAAAGGACCCTCATAGTGACAAGACTGCTGAAAAACATTTAATGCTTCAGGAACTGTGGTAGATCACTGATTCATACCGTTGATATGCTAAAGTTAAATTTACCACATTTCATTAAAACTGAATGACGATTTACATCTGTTGCACTGTTTACCCCCACCTGAATAACAAGCAGTTGAAAGCCTTTGGTCGTATTGACTGCAAAGCGCAGAACAGCTTTTTAACAAACAAAAGAGGAGCTCTTGCATGTCTGCTTTTAATGATCAGATTCCCCTTTTCACACACACTGAAAAAGCCATGCATAATGTATCTTCTCTGACTACTAATATTACATTATATTGATTACTACTGCTGTTTTTCCACTTGCCACCTATTATAATTTATGTATTATTTGATCACATTTGATACGTACTGCTGTAAAATGTACATACTATATGTGGACAACTTCAAATAAAAAATTTCCAATAAAATCTGTTTTTAATGAGGCCATAAATGACATTAATTGCTTTGAATGAGTGCATAAACAGGACAAATAGAGCCATAATGTGCACATATTATGCCAGTGGGAAACACCCGACAGCATGTAGCTCCCTATTCTGAATCATTGAAAAATTAATGGAAGATATGCATTGCCCTAACCATTCTAGTGTGGAATTATTTGTTGCTACAATATATGTATGCCTGAGCTATACTTCTTGCAAATACAAGTAAGTGTTAATTCAGATCTGTTTCTGCAGAACATCCGAGTATTTGTAAAGTGTGTCTGTACAGAAAGCATCACCATTTGGCTCTGTTGTACAAATGTCTGGGTTTAAAGTAGCCTGTCATGTTAGCATCAATCATACTGTTTATGTGAAATATATCAAAAATCATATGACAGCAGCACACATATATTTGGCACTGAAGGTGTAGATAGTGAAGAGGATAAGGTTTGTGCCTGCCAACCAAAGCCAAGCTAAAAAAACAAGTCTTCTCCGGACACCTTCACATAATGGATATACTGTAACAATCAAGCCACTGACTGGGGACCCCAAAATTCAGTCAAACACAGGGAGTGCTTTAAATATTTATTGCAAAAGTTTGCCAATGGAAAGAGGGGGAAAATAACAGGATTCTTCACAAAAAACTGAAGAGGAAAGACAATGGTTACTGGTTGGGATATATTTATTTAGTAATGCAGAACACAAAAAACAAAGCCACTGAGCTTTTCAAAAGCTGGGAGGTGTCAAAGTGTTGTGATGTCACTGTTTGCAGCTATGAGAACAGTAGTGCTGCTTTAACTGAAAGCAGGGAGAAAGTTCTTTCTGCAGGTGAGAGGTCATTATTCTAAAATCCATAAGGAACGCTGTATATTTATTCATGACAAGACTTTCAATAATCTGGCAGTGACTGTTATGGAAAAGGTAGAGATTATAACGACAGAGGTGCAGGGACAGCAGGTTGGCTTGATTGTGGAGCAGTGGCAGGGTGAACAGGTAAGAGAAAAGATCCAGATGTTTGAAGAGGAAAAATAAAAGAGCTTGATACTTGAAATTGTAGCTCCTATCTCCTGGTCCTAACTCATATCTCTTCACCTTTCATAAGGTCAACAGTAAAAAAACAATCTATCCAGGATAGCAAATAAGCTTTGGACCGAAGTTAAATCTTCAGAACTTTTTGCCTTATGGACATCATTACATATATATGGGGCGACGGTGGCGTTGGATGTAGGAGTTTGCCCTGAAATCGAAGGGTTGATGGTTCAAGCCCCTGACTCCGACTTTCAGTGTCGTTGTGTCCTTGGGCAAGACACTTCACCTTCGTATTGTCTACTGATGGTGAAGTGTCAGAGGGCCCGGTGGCTTTCAGTGTACGCAAGGCAGCCCCGTCTTTCCTGTCAGTATGAGCCCCAGGGCAGCTGTGGCTTCATGCAATGTAGTTTGCCACTATCAGTGTGTGAGGTGTACATGGGTGAATGAATGTAGTGTAAAGGCGCTTTGGTCAAGTCTCCCAACCCCTGAATAAAAGCGCGGCGCTATATAAGTACATGCCATTTACTCATTTCTACATGGCGGACACACACACGAATGACGCCAGTCAAATAGGATTAGAGCCTTTTGGAAAATTGGGAGGAGCCTAAGTTTTACAATATACTAAAAAAAATAATCATGTAAAGTAGACGAAATTAGTCGCACAGATAGTTGTGGGCAACCATATACATAACTCCAGGCAGCAACTAGGGACATCAGCAGGTCCCTATCCTAAGTGTATTGGTGTTTGGAAGCACCAATACACTTAGGATAGCTCTTTACTGCCAGCACTATTCAGATAGCACTTATTATGGCAACGTTGAATGGATTTTTGCTGTGTTTTTGAGGTATTCTGTATTCCAGAGCATTCAGACAGTCAAACTAGAACCATAACAATACCAGTAAAGTGATTCCACATGCTGACACCTGTGACTAGGTGGAGAAGGTCCAAGATCCCTCAACCAACTTTAAATAAAAACTTTACTCAGATTAGAGGCTCGGCTCAAAGTCAAGTTCTCTTAATTACCGACACAATTTTCTCTTTTTCATGAGAAGCTGAACGCCCCCACATGCTTCATGAACCGTAGATGTTGTATAAGTTCAAGACTTTTTCCTGTTTATGAGTCTGGTATTATTGCTGTTGCTATGGCATTAATGATATTTTTTGTTACACATTTATTCTTTTTAGCTCCAGATTTAACTAAAAAAATGGTTTTGTAGCAGAACCAATGAGCTTTTACTGATAAAGAAAAAAAATCCTAACTCTGCCTCTTGTGGCATATATGTCGATGAATTATCTGTGCTGTTGAGGAACATCCTTTCCCAAAGTCTGGAATATTATGGCGACACATTAGATACAAATGGGTTTGGTTTTCATACCTAATTAACCACTGGAGAAAATATCTTATCAAACCAACCACCTTTTCTGTATTTTTGGCTCTAAAATAAACAACAAAATAAAAAAAAATGTGTGATTTTTACCACCTTAACCCTGTAATGCCAAATGTATCATATTTGATACATACGGTTTCTGAAATGTTTTGCGTCTGACACCTTTTGCATAATTTAATGGTAAAAACTTTTGCTCAAAATCCTATTGTACACAATTAGATATACCTGATAACAGAGGCGAAGACTACACAAAAAAAAAAATCTTGACTTATCAAATAGTAATAAATTATTAATATCAAAAAATGTATTTCTGTTTTTTCTTTTTACATATTTTTTTAAAAGGCCAAATAAGGACTTCAAACCAAAAAAAAGTTATTTTCTGTTTGTTTTTTTCTTGGATCGGGCTTTAAAGGGTTAATATTATTACTGGAAAAGTTAATTCATAATGATTCCACTGACGCTGTCTTTAAGATTTAGGTTTTTCATATATATTTGTTGTTGTTGTTTTGCATTAGATTTACTGCAGTTAACTCTTTCTCTATTACCTTTTAATAGAACCTAACTTTGAAAGGTCTATTAGGGCCAAAACAAATGAGACAGAAATCAATTTGGTTTAAGAAATCAATTTAAAATTCTAGATTAAGGCATGTATGAAAGAACTTCTGACCCAAACAACTTGGTTTCAAATGTCTAAATAAGACATTTGAAAGATTTGAATTTCAAGATAAGCCAAAGATAATCAAAGCTGTGTACCCCTGGGATAAGTACTCTACAAGCTTTACCAAGGTAGATCACATCTCAGAAGCTCTTTTATCTGACTCTACGTGACACAAACCCAGCGAGAGATTATTTGACTCCCGGACTCAGATATTGAGCTGTGAAATCCATCCCCTTTAGAATCTATTTTCACTTGATGCCCGCAACCATATTGACAAACCTGGACAAATCTGAGAGCAGCTGCAGACACAAGGCCGCATTAGGTTTGAAAGACTCAAGGTGAGAACCTGTATCTTCCCCTTTTCTGAGCAATAAACCTTCACTGAAGTAGCTGAAACATATTTAGAGGATGCCTTTAAAAGCCAACTCAGTGCCAAGTTCCCACTACTCTCAAAGTGGCTGAATGCTTAGCAGAGAGCAGGTGGCAGGTTTCACTTTCAGCCAGCTGCACACTAAATATCAGGACTCCGAGAGGCTGCCAGCAATGTTAGATCTGTAGAGTCGTGCTGGAAAAGAATCATTATTAATGGGATTTTTTTTCCCTATCAGCCATTATCCTCAATCACTTCTGAATCTCCTTATCCCATCAATGTAAACAGAAGGCATGCACGATGGTAGAGAAAGATTCAAAACAAATGCACGCTTACTGAATTTTTATCAGGGCTTTTTAAATGTTTTTTTTTTTCTGTATGTTTGTTTTGTTCAGTTGCAGCCCCTCTCCACCCCAATCTCCATCCTGCTGTCTACAGCCTTAGTAGCCTCAGTGGAGGAATCAAAAACCCGTTCAGGTTCAAATGAATCAACCCAGCTAGAGCCACAACAAAAGGAGAGTCAGACAAATCCAGGGCTGTTGTAATTACACTGTATAATGGAGTTTAGGAGAGGCGAGGGAAGACTGGAGAGGACTACAGTGCCACCATGTGTCTGGTGATATCAGTACAGCTACCTTTTATAATGAAAGTATGGAAAACAAAGTGCTGCTCTTTAACAAAATGGGCCTTTTAGATACCTGTGAAGCACTGAGCTCTTTCCGATTTTCATAATCTCTCTAATAGGAAAGTGGATATTTTAAACACGAGGTCCTCGCCTGAACAGGAGCATCTTGGATGCTCTGGAGCAGCTGCGAAAGCTTTGGCCTTTTTTGAAAAACAAATCCCTCGACTTGCCTCTACTCACATGCAAATAGGGGTAGCCTGGGTGTTTTCCATCACTTGCTGTGATTTACATTCTTAGCTTGTTTTGCTTCTGTCACATTTTAGCCAGTGGTCAAAGAGGTCAGCAAAAGAGGAAAAAGCACTTGACATATGTCTGGTGTATGCAACCAGCAAACCCAGAGGAAAAGTGGATGCTTATGTATAGCTGGTGATCTTTTATGCTGATGTTTTCTGTGGTGCAGCAAGCAAAACTAATCTGCTTTGTGGCTGTTCGCAGCTTGAGAGAGAGACTCAGATGTTATTTAAGTTATGTTAGAAACATGATAAAAAACTCTACAGTAGTACATGTATTTAACGCACCATCTATCGTTTCAGCTAATGATAAGAAAATCTAATGCAAAATGAAATGTGTGTCCTACTAAGGCAAAATGACTCACTTCCTGGGGCTGTTGAGTTAAACTCTAAAGATGTAGAATGAAAAACTCATTTGCTTTTTTTCATCGGCTTCTGTTTATTTAAAAAATTTCAGCTATTGTGCACAGAAAAAGCCAATAAGCCAATTATAGCTTTTCTGTCAACCTGCTGTTTTTTTAGCCTGTGCTGATTCTATTTTTTGCTTTCTCATAAACAGAGGAAGATATATTTAAGATTTATAAATGTGAAGTTTTATAAACTTGACTCCATGCCTCACTTAATATAACGAATGATGCACCCTCAACATTTTTTCTTTTTTTGCTGAGTGTGTGTTAACTACTGTTTCTGTATTTCTGTCTCATAAAAATATAGCAGCCCTACCTTGACCCCCTGTTAAATTTTGCCACTACTTGAGGCTGTAATTTCTGCCAAACACAGATCAACAAATTATTAGACAAAAGCCATTAAAAACTGGGATATGTTAGCTTTCTATTTTTGATCAATTTACAATAACCTCCAGTAAGCTTTATTACTTATAATTTTGAGGAACAAAGATTAATTTGGTTTCATTTTAAACAAGGCTGCATCATAACGGAATGAGAAATAAGGCAGAACACTGTAAAAATGTCGCAGATGCTCTGTACTTCACAGTTAAGGTCACACCACTATAAACAGAAGTGTTTATGTTAATAGTTCTGCACCTAAACACGCTGAACTGACTTCAGTCTAATTATGAAGATACTCTCATCAAACTCTGTATCTTTATTTGAACTAAAGGTTTTTACTATACACAGATGACATCAAGCACAGGTTAGCATTTGGATTACTTGGCCTTTATCTAGATAATGTTACATTTAAAGGAAAGAAGAATAGAGTAGTCAAATTTCGGGAGGCAAATATTGTCCTTAGAGACAAAAACAGACAGATACAGCAGTTTAAACTTTGCCCCTACATGCACACAGAAATAAACAGCGATCACCGTGCTCTCACCCTTGAGGGTAAATATCATGACCATTTCTGAATGAAGCAGCTAAAGTTCTCAGTTCACTGCTTTCGTTTACAGTAAATAGAGCAACATTTAGTAGGCAGAGACAGCTGTGCTCAGTTTAAGGTTTTTGAATCCACCAATATTGTTTTTTACATGACAAAACATAAGAGACAGCATTCTGCTGAGTAGACAGTGACCAACCTTTCAAAGGTTGCTTTTATAAATGTAGATGGTTAATATCAAACAACATGATGTCAATTTCCTTTGAAAGTTATAGTTTAAGTGATCATAAATGGATAAATTCAAATTAAAGGAATAAGTAAAACATGATTAGCCTTCATTTTCTACTCACCCCATGCTGAACAACACTCTGAATTACTTTTTGATATCTCAAATGCATCACTGCTGCTACTGAGATCTGGGGGGCTTCTTACTGTCTGCTGACATTCAAATAATAATGGAGGTCTATGGCGCCCGAGGCAGAAAAGTCCATAAAGTCCACAAAAGCGTGTCAATATTCCTCCATACTGCTCGTCAATGTATTCCAAAAAAGTGTCCTGAGTGGGTAGCATCCAGAAGTTACTTGAAACTGAAGTCTTTTAGAATGTTTTAGAGCATAAACAGTAGTGTATAGAGGATTTCCTGAAAGCCTTGGCGCACATGCTTGGCGATCCGCGGCGCCTTCACAGGGAAGCCGGCAGACCAAACCAGATGAAAGTCGCGCATTCAGCGTCTGCTCTGTCGATAATGCAAGCGTAGAAAAGGAAATGTGTTTACCTGTGCGAAACAACGAAAGAAAAATGTCTGAGGACTTCAGTGTTGAGGAAAAGAGCATGAATTCTTTGCCGAGCTGAATGCGCTGGTTTGGTCTGCCGGCTTCCGTAG
>JAGKQL010000056.1:32660295-32679980 GCA_018398635.1 Cyprinodon brontotheroides
TAGCCGGCAGACCAAACCAGATGAAAGTCGCGCATTCAGCGTCTGCTCTGTCGATAATGCAAGCGTAGAAAAGGAAATGTGTTTACCTGTGCGAAACAACGAAAGAAAAATGTCTGAGGACTTCAGTGTTGAGGAAAAGAGCATGAATTCTTTTACCGGTGCTGAATGCGCTGGAGTTTGAGTCTACCGAACTTCCGAAGCCGCGTGATGGAGCAACACGCGGCATTTTCAGGAAATCCTATACACTACTGTTTATGCTCTGAAACGATTTCTAAATGACTTCAAGCTTCGAGTAAATTCTGGACGCTACCCACTCAGGAGATTACTTCGAATACACGAACGAGCAGTATGGATAATATTGACTTGTTTTTGCACGAACTTTGCACGAATACTGCAATACTTTTGCAAGAGATCACTAATAGCTATGCGAGACTCCATAATACTTTTCGCGTAGATCCAGCAATACTTTTGCGGCGTAGATTCCATAATACTTTTGCAAGATCCTCAAGCATAGATACTTTTGCGAGATCCCGCATACTACCTTCACGAGATCCCGAAAGACTTTTATAGATCCTGCAATACTTTTGCAAAGATCTACTTAATGCCTTATTGCCAGATCCTGCAATACTTTTGCGAAATCATAGCAATACTTTTCTTGAGGATCTCGCAAAGTTTATTATTTTTTTAGGGGTCCTACAGTTTAGTGCGGGAACATGGAAGTAACTTTAATAAAATAAATAAGTAACTTTGCTTTAATTGTAAACTATTGAATTGAAGCCAATATGATTAATTGTATATTTACCAAATAAAGTATTTAAATGATTATTTGTGAACTTCCTCTCTTTACCAGATACGGAGAAGTTCATTTACATTTTCATCTGATAATGATCACTGCAGCTACTCATAGGGTCGCTCTGTAAAGCACCCTTGACCAGCTTCCTTTCCCCTCACTGGCATGCACAACAGATCTGAGTCACACATATGTGTCCACAACCCCAACCCCCCACCGCCACCTTCTCGCCCCTTCAGAATTAGACCTGGTGTGAGTTTTAAACCACACCTCATCGCACACATTTTTAAAACTGCATTACAGATTCTTGCGGTGTTTGTTTGTGGTTATGTATCCATTATTTAAAACGTATTTGTTCCAGCTTGCTTGAATTGCAGCAGCTTATGCTCTGTTTTGATCATGGATTGATGCTTTACTGTATAGCACTTGGTAATTTCATCTGTGAAAAACACAAAATCAACATACCTCCTTCACTTTCAATCAACATCTCAGTGGTTGCAACTTGGACACACACTGGGTGTTCAAAAAAATCAATTAACTCACACACACAAATCTGATTTTGGAGTGGTTGCAAACGGTGGGTATCTGAAAATGTTCAACATTGTAAGCAAAGCTTAAAATGAAGGTCTGCAATATAAAACTTGCCTGATATGGTACAGAGGTTATGAAAACAGGACATGGCAAACATTTGCATATACAGTCCACAATTATTGGCACCCCTGTTTAAGATGTGGTCGAGGACTTACATGTGCACCTTAATCATTATTTATCTTGATATACTGTATATACCTGGATATACTGTGTATATATATATATATATATATATATATATATATATATATAGGAGTTTATTCTTCTTAATGCACCTTTTCTCCTTGTTTGCACCTTCTTTATTAACTATGCCAATATGTGACGAGTGAATTTCTCCGCTGTGAGATCAATAAAGCTCATCTAATCTAATCTGACTTCTACAGCATAGAACCCAAATGCAATAAAAAAAAAGAGACAAATCCAACCTTTTGTTTAAGTACATTTCTTTGGTGGTAAAAACAAAATCACACATTTAGAAAAAAAATTATGTGTCTCACAATTATTGGCACCCCTAATGTTAATACTTTGTACAACCCCCTTGTGCCCTAAAGACAGTACTTCTATATCTCCTCCTATCACATTTTAGAAGACTGGAGAACACAGAGAGAGGGAACTTTGACACTTCCTCTTTGCACAGTCTTTCTAGGTCATCCAGTGTCCTGGGTTGTGTCGTAGGTATTAATTTGGATGGAGGTCTTTAGGGGAGTGGTGTCCTAGTGGTTAGGGCACTGCAATTGGAATCCAGTGGTTCTGAGTTTAAATCCCACTGCCACAGACTGCCACTCTTGGTCCCTGAGAAAGACCCTTAACCCCACACTGCTCCCCAGACATTGCACAATGGCAGCCTACTGCTCCCCAAAGGGAGGGGTTAAATGCAGCGAGTTAATTTCATTTCTCTGTTCTTCTGACAGTGTACTTTTTTTGACAATAAAAGCTGGAGGGAAGAAAAAAGGTCTGGGGACTGAGATGGTCATGGGAGCACCTTAAGTTGGTCTCTGCCAACCCCTTTTTGCTTAGATTTCCCACATGTTTTGGATCATTATTATGTTAAAAGATGTTTTTTTTATTTTAAATGTTTCAAAGCGTCCATAATGCTATGCACTCTAACAAGGTCCCCAGGGCCATTAGAAGAGAAACAGGCCCACAGCATCACAGATCCTCCATCTTACTTCACACTGGGCATAAGGTGCTTTTTGGCATACTCATCTTTTTCTTTACACCAGACCAACTTAGAGTTTTTGTTGCCAAAAAAGCTCAATCTTAGTCTCCAGGTGTTTACGTTTGGTGTTGGTAAGAAAAGGCTTTTTCCTTGCATGCCTCCCAAACAGCTTGATGGCATGTAGAGAGTGTGTGATGGATGTTTTGGAGACTTTATGACTCCAAGATTCTCCAGTTTGATGCAATTCTGACAGTAAGTGTAGGACTTTTTACTTTTCTTACCATCCCTCTCACTGTGCGTTGTGGCAATATAAACTTGGGAATGTTCCAGCTTTGTTTGTCTCTGTTCCTGTTTTTTTTAAACTTCTCAATTATTCCTCTTATTTTCTTGTAGCAATTGCCTGAGTTATGAAGGTTGAAACATATCTGCCTTCACTGAATGGTGTTCTCTTGTATTTGCCATGTTGAGTAATTGGTAAGAGAATTAGGCCTATGTGTCACATCATATTTATACCCCAGGGAAACAGAAATTGAAGACTCATTAATTAAAAGTTCCTAGATAGTCTGACTGACTTTAGATACTTCATAAATATATACAGGAAATAAATAAGTTTTCAGCTGAATTGTTACGGATTTTTTTTTTTTTACCACCAAAGTGATGATTTTTGTTACAAACATTTGTAAAAGAATAGGTCTCCCTCAGTAGCTCAGTGAGTTCCACCGTGGAAGTGGGATAGGAGGCCACCTGTGCAACAAATGCAGCTGTGAAATTTCCTCACCCCTAAATATTCAACAATAAAGATTCAGCTGTTTCATAAGGAAATGGAAGTGTTTGGGAACAACAGCAACTCAGCCATGAAGTGGTTGGCAATGTAGCCTGATGGAGCAGGGTCAGTAGATGCAGATGCAGTGTAAAGAGATTTTTCTTCAGAGTCAGTCTCTACACACCTCTAAACTTCATGTGACCTTCAGATTAGCTTCAGAATAGTGGACAGAAAGCTTCTTGGAATGGGTTTTCATGGTCGAACAGCTGCACCCAAGAAATACATCCCCAAGTGCAATGCAAAGCCACAAGTTGTTTGGAGTGATGACTCGTGCTTCTCTATCTGTAAATCTGATGGATGAGTCTGGGTTTGTTGGTTGCCAGGACAACTGTGCTGTCTGACAGCACTGTGTAAAGTTTGGTGAAGTGGGGATAATGGTGTGGGGTTGTTTTAAAGAAGCTAAGCTTATCCCTTTGTTCAAGAGAAAGTAACTCTGAATGCTTCAGCATACCAACACATTTTGGACAACTCCATGCTCCCAGATGACGGGCCTGTCCAGAGTCCTGACCTCAACCGGATAAAACACCTTCCGGGTGAATTAGAGTAGAGATTGAGAGCCAAGCCTTCTTGTCTAACATCAGTGATATTGTGCATTATGAGTGACCTCACAAATGCACTTCTAGAAGAATGGTCAAAAATTCCCATAAACACACTCCTTCACTTTTTGGAAAGCCTTCCCAGAGGAGTTGAAGCTGTTCTAGCAGCAAAGGTCAGCCTGTCATCATATCGAACCCCCATGGATGTCACTGAAGCTCATATGTGAGTAAAGGCAGGTGAGCAACGTCTATATCCATAAAGTTCTGCTTGTAATTTTAGACAATCTCTGATCCTTTTTGTTCTATGCAGATTGCTGAATTTACCTTAAACTCTGCCTCTCTTACTTCTTTAGTCCCTTAAGGCTGACTAATTCTCTCATTTGCTATATATTCTGCCATTAGGGTGCAAAAACAACCTAAAATTAGTAAACATTTATTAAAATATGTGTATTTACCTGTCATTTGAGTAGGTAAATAAGATGACCTGCAAAAAAAAAATGTATTTTTACCCTTAAAAAAGATAAATAGATAATATGGACTTGAAATAAGAGAATGTAGTTGTTTTTGTCTTACTTCGGATGTGCATTGTCTGACCTGCTCAAACAGAGAAAATTGCACGTATTTTAATAAAAACTGATCTACTTAGATTTACATTTCATGCAGTGCATAAACTTTTAAATCAATTTTACACTTTTGATGTCCATATATGTTTATCTTTGAGATTTAAATCCAGTGATTATTATACAGACATTGTTTGTTTGTGTAATTTATCTTAATTTGTGGATGACCTCAAACTTTTTTAATCCTATTGAAAATAATTCTGAAATCATAATCTTACACCAAACAATACACTGGAAAAATTCGTATTCTAAGTAATTTTTTCTTCAAATAAATATGGATTTTAGAGCTAAAAGAGACATTTTGCCAATGGAACAAGACAATTTACACTTAAACTAAGAAAACCCAATTTCATTGTCTTATTTCAAGTGCATATGATCTAAATATCTTATTTTAAGATTAAAAATACTCATTCCAATGGCAAACTAACTCATTCACCTACTCAAATTAATGGTAAATACAGTTTAAGAAATTTTTATTTATTTCTAGAACTTTTTCCAGTGTAAGTCTTTTGTAAGAAATCAAAAAGGCTGAAACTTGACCTCCAGGTCATGTTAAATAGTTTTTTTACCATTTGAGATTTTTTTTTTTTTTTTAAGTAAACGGATACGTGTCACATAGAGAGGTGGAGACTATAATCCATGTTTTTATTTAAACAAGACTGGATTACTGTAATTTTCCTGATGATGGCATGGACCTCTCGCTCTTGCAATGCCTGCAGTCGGTACAAAAAAAACAGCTGCTTGTCTCCTCACCAGCAAACGCAAGCCCTCCAGTATTTGACTGAGCTGCTTTATATCCACACTCTGCCAAAACATTTAGATCCTCTAATCAGCTGCTATTAGTCAGCCTTAAAACAAAACTAAAGGTCACTGAGCCTTTTTTGCGGTGGCCCCTTGGATTTGGCACATTCAATCTGCAGGATTCTTTAGTGGATCCTTGGGGAAACATTTTAATTGAAATGTTAATTAATTACCTTTCTTTCCCTTATTCATCACTGTGTTTTTTTCATGTGCTCTTTAAATAAAGTTTGAGCTTTGTTGTTTTGAATTAAAATATTCTAATATTAGCAGCTATTGCTGCATAAATACTGTTACATGGATAAAGAATAACCTCCAGACTCCTAACATTTCTGCTGCATGTAAACGCTACAGTTAGTGGTGAAACAATACATGCTTTTAATGCTGAAGTTTATATAAAATTCTTTATACTGCATCTGGATACTCTGAAGAGCAGAGTTAAACATTGTTTATTAAAGCTGAGCAAGTGTAGTAAAACTGAAGCACGTTGTGATTTAAACAGAATTATTTAAGTGAAATCTGCACCTATTCTTTTGTTGTAACTAAAGTTTTGTTTTCAGCAACTTTTTTTTTTTTTCTTTTGAAACTTCTGAGATTTCTCACACAAGTCTTTGGCTCCTGGAGTCCCGTCTTCCGGTCGCTACAGAAGAGGAGCCCTGGGGAGTTTAAATAATCTCTTTAATGTTCTGTCACAGTGCATGAGGGCCGGATAATAAATCAGTGCTTGTGCAGCTTTTGTCTCCTGAGCAGCACTGCTGAGATGCAAACTGCAGGATGACGAGTATTGTTCCCCGACAGCCAATTTGTTTACAGCTATTTGCGTATGGTCATGAACTTTTTTTTTTTTCAGGGCTTCAAAATCTCTTACATTTTGTTTTAAGTAAGCTTAGTTTTTAAAGTTCAAAATGTAGAACCCCAACCCAGAAATGCATCTATCCTGACTCTAATTCTTAAATTAAGATATAGTTGAGCGGATTCTAATTAATCTGTTAATTAGTTTTAGACTCAAGCGCTCAAGCTTGAATTATCCGAGTCCTTTATTTGTTCCTTGTTAATCTTAGCACATCTACACATTAGTGATAACCACCACTGTGGCCGACAGGTTAGGTCAGCCTAAATCACGGCTGAACCCTTTCCTCCTCAACTTGCCACAGCTGTGGTAGGATGCCCTGGTTCTCCCAACAACAACATTTTGCATACACATTTCCATATATTCCATTCACATTGGGTGGGGTGTCGCCGGAAGGGGGGTGGGGAGTCGATGGGGGGATCATTTAGATTTGCTCAGTCGTTTGACTCTCACATTTCCAAACGGTCACAACCCGAGCTTCAGCCTGGCCCGACCTTATCTCCTTCGCCCGTTGTAGAAGACGAGGAGATGGCGATAAAGTGAGTTACTGCATGTATGATTATTGGACCTTTAACACATTTCAGCAGCAACACCACACAGCAACCATGTGGAAAACACCATGGAGTTTTTCACTCACTGTAAGTCTCATT
This sequence comes from Cyprinodon brontotheroides, assembly GCA_018398635.1. Classification (NCBI taxonomy): domain Eukaryota; kingdom Metazoa; phylum Chordata; class Actinopteri; order Cyprinodontiformes; family Cyprinodontidae; genus Cyprinodon; species Cyprinodon brontotheroides. The sequence continues at coordinate 32,667,113 of JAGKQL010000056.1, forward strand.
TTGCTTTTGGTTTACCTCTACAAGGAGGTTGCATTAGGGCGACATTGTAAAAGTGTTTGTGTTGACTTGGCCTGTGAGGGTTTTTTTTTTTAGGAAGGATGCAATGTTAACAGATAACTTGGCTAGTCATAGCTCTTGATGCTCTTTTCAAGGGTAGATTTTGTTGCTTTCCCAAGGATCCACTGGACGAAGTTGAGACTTGGAGCGAATCTGTGGATAAAGTCCTCAGTAGCAAAGGTGAGATCTAAGCTTTGCATCTTAAGCGTTTGCCTCTACAAACGCAGCTCCTTCTTACTCCTGCCCTGTTCTTTTACAGCCGGACAGATAGCTTTCCGGGAGTTCCTGAAGTCTGAATACAGCGAGGAGAACATACTGTTTTGGCTCGCCTGCGAGGACTACAAGAAAATCAAGACCGTCCCAGAGATGATCTCGTCCGCCAACAGCATCTACTCAGAGTTTGTCCAGACAGATGCACCCAGACAGGTAAAGCAGTGTCAGATGGTGTGGTTTCTATTCAGAATGGGACGGTTGTAATGCCGCTCCGGGCTATGTTGCTTGATTTCAGATCAACATCGACTGCACTACCAGAGAAAACATCACAAAGAACATCTCCCAGCCGACCCTGAATTCCTTTGACACAGCACAGAAGCTGATCTACAGCTTGATGGCGAGGGATTGCTACCCGCGCTTCCTAAAATCTGACATCTATCAGGGACTCCTGAGGAAAGCCGACTCGAGGTGACTGTTCAAAATGAAAGGCCCCTGTGAAATTCTCCTGTTGGGCTCTGATCTGCTGTAGCTTTCTATGATGCTGTGTGGATAACAGGTTTATGCCATACCATCCTCATTCTAAGCTTAGGAGATGTAGTTTTGTTTTTCTCAGCCTGTGTGATTCTGTAGTGAGTTACACCTCCAGAACATTTATTATTTTAACTATGTTAAGATAGAGATAATATTTTAGACTGTGCACATTTCCCTTGATAATTCTTTTTCAGAAGTCTAAGATTATATGAACCCATTTCCTCATTTTTAAGTATTATCACAACTTTGATTGATTATGCCGAAAGAAACGCTAATTTGTTTAACAGGTTTTTGTCCTCATTGTAATTTGCAAACATATATTCATGTCTTGGGTTTACTCACAGCTCAAAGTTTCTTTCTGTCTGTGCACTTTAGTTGTTTTTTTTTTTTCTTTCTTTCTTTTTTTAAAGCTTACAACCTGAATATATTCTGCTAGGGTGTGGCTGTTTTGAGTGCAATGCAAATTGTGGATGCTGTCGACAGGGTAGGGGGGAAAAGTTCACCACTCAAACACTAGGTGGCAGCAGAGTGCTAGAAATGGAAAAATGCCTCCTCACTTCCTCTGTGGAAGTCTAAAAGTGTCACAAGTTTGGTTTGCTTGAATTAATAAGTAATAAGATATTTTTTTTACATGCTTTGTTTAAAAAAAAATGTCTGAAAATAAACACTTTAAATTAGGAAATTAATTTCACTACAATAACTTCAATATCCTGATACTATTTAATACACATTTAAATGTGTAAATAATTTTGTAAAAGTTGGATGATGTTTTAGAAATCATACGATTATTAAATGATTTACAATATTTAATTATGTTATCTTGAGTTATTGAGCTTAAAATCGCTTACATCAGACTCTGAGTTTGTGGAAACTTTTCTGTTGACACCTTCATTTGACTGCAGTAATGTAATTGTGAAGGTTAGCCAATCCAGAGCTTTAATAATTTATCCCATTGTGATGAGCAATATGAAGCAATAAAAATAGTGAAATAAATGTAAAGTTATTAAACAAAATGAATTAAGGATTAAATTAACAGTACTGATATGTCACTCATATTTATTTATATATACATATATCTTGTCTGTCTGTCCACCATCTTTATTGCAACCACATTATCACAATTCAGTTAATTATCCAATGTATTGTTTTGGCATTACTGGACTACCATACTTTCAGTAATTCAAGCTAAAACATCCATTTATTGAAGAAATTTATGAATCAACTCTGTCTCATTTTAAACTAAGCAGGCGTGCAGCCGAAAACCACTATGTTGGTGGTCTGGGGGAGAACAGCACACTCATTATGAAAAAGTATCTGAACACATTGAAATCAAAACTGCTGAGCTGATAAGTCTGATAAGTCACGCTATGGATAAAACCCAATTTTGATTTAAGATGAACCAAAGCCATGGAGAAGAAATACTACAAGTTCTGGTGTCGTTTCTCGTTTCTTTTTGGAACATGATGGATTTTACAAGCTAATGTAATAGGTTATGCAAACAGATGCAAATAAAAAAGAACAACATTTTCTCTGTCATATTCTAGGACAAAATGCAACAACAAGACTTTAGCCTTTTCTGAAAATTCTTACTCTTTGCTCCGGTTGTATTGTAAAAAAGGTTTAAGAAAATAAAGTGCTATATATCTCTTCTTTGTTGTCACATGAGTGTTTTTTTTTGCGTATCTTTGGAAAGTAGAAGTAGGTCTCGGCATGGTTTCACCATGTGACGGCTGTGTTCTTCATAAACATCTTGTTTAGTTTGTGTCTGTGGTACTGAATGTACGGGGAGTTTTATTCAAAGGGGTGCTCCACGTGTTTAACAGAGAGCTGTGTTATGCAGAAGTCTGGCCACAACTTCCTTTAGTCGAGATGACTGGTTGCTGTCTGTTCTACCAGACTTATCTGTGGGAGGACGGTGAACCTTTTTTGGGACAGTTTTTAAGAAGAAGAAGACAAAAATTATGTGCATTTAAATTTATGTAATTTCTTTACTGCTTTTTCAAGCTAATGCATGCAAAGCCTAGAAGAAACGTCAGGAAAAACAGCAAAGTTGTAATGACAATAGCTGATAGAGGAAGTTTGGGGGGTTGTGCAACTGATAAGGAAAAAAAAATGTGATAACAGCTAAGGTCACCAAGGCAAGTCATCAGTGTCTGTGTTCTAATACATAGCATTTCCTGTCAGAATGGTACAGCAATTGCGATAAAGGAATAACGTAATATCATTAGCAGCATGTCGGCTTAACTTATATCCTTTGAGATCATGTGCGTCTTTGATCTGACCTTGTACAAAATGTACCAATATTTCAATGCTTTGCAAAGATGAAATCATTAGAAGTCTCACAAATTAAGAAAAAAATTGCTGCAAAAGCTGTTCAAACCCTACAGATTATTATTTTTTTTTTTGTCAGAATGCAGCAACAGGCCTCTGCGTGTCATTGTGATTATATCTGATACAAACAAAGCCTTAAATACTGGCCGTTCTTTATATCCAATATAACAGAAGCTATTCAGTGAAGAAGGATGGGCAAAATATTCTGTCTCTACATTTTCAAAGCTTTCAGAGGCATCATTTGCAACTCTACAAAACTCTACAATAGCACCAGAGAGCTAAAATACCAATTCAAACTCCACATTCTTTTATTTTTGATAGAAATTAAATCAGTTGTTTACGTCTGTTATGCCATAAGGCGAGGACATTGGGGACCAATGGTTTCTCTGCAAACACTAAAAGCTTCACAACCCCGTCTGCAGGCATAATTGGGACAAAAGGCATCTGCTCTCAGATCCATCCTCTTTTGCCTCTACTAAATCTCCCAGGAAAGTCACATTGGGGAGATCTCCTGAATGGCAGGCCCTAAACCATCGCTCTTCCTGCTCAAACCAAGCTGGCCTGCTGGCTAATCTGAGAAACAACAGACCTGAGTCATGTCTTTCTGAGTTTACGGGAATGACTTGAATGCAGGAGAGACTGGAACCATGAAGCAGCCGAAAGGACAAAGGCCTAAAGGCCAAACCCATCCAGCACAGCTAGGGCTAAGCTGTATTTTACCTTGTTCAAGTTAAAATACTGCTTTTCTGTCTGCCAAACAGTATTATCTGTGGTATTAGTCTTTAATGCAGCAAATGGTGTATTTGTGACAAGCTTCTAGTGGCAAAGAGCCTCAATATGGCATTTAAGATGGATTCTTTCCCGGAAACAACTCAGGTTAATCCCTTGTCACGTAGAAGACTTTGCATTCCTGACTGATGTGAATGTCAGAGGTAAGAGGCTTAGCAAACAAAAACATTGTTCTGAAAATGATTGTCTGCCGATAACTGAATATACAAAAAAAAGTTTTATGATCATTTATGATTGGAAGAAAGTTTGGGAGGGAAATATAAACATTCTAGGGAAAAACATGCAGACCATTGCCATCCAGTATGTTGCTGGAGTCTCTAAAAAACTCAAGAGGATTTTATCCAAACGCAAAATGCCAGTACACTTTAAACCAAACAAGACCCTTAAACAGAGACTAGTGCATCCTTAAGACAAAAGCCCCAGACCAAATATGAGCAGAGTGATGTATACAGCCTAATGCAGTGAGGAGTGCTCTGATCTTATATTGGAGAAACCAAACAACCTCTCCACAGACGCATGGCCCAACACAGAAGAGCTGCCTCCTCTGGACAAGACTCTGCGGTACATCTACACCTCAAGGACAAAGGACATTCTTTGAAACCTACTTGTTCACACATTTTGGACAAAGAAAATTGGTGGTGTGAGAGGTGCATGAAGGAAGCCATCTATGTTAAGAAAAAAAAAAACCTTAAACAGAGGGGGTGGGGTCAGATTTCAGCTTTAAAAAAACCTACAATGCAGTGATTGCATCGCTATCATTGCAGCCCCAACCCCTTTACAGGGGAACAGAAGAGCTTGCCTGTTAAACCAGGCTAACAATTCCCTTTAACAACCCCCCTTTCAAAGACATAGACAGGTATGGGGCGATGCAGGCTAACAAAAGAAGCCAAACGACCCCCATTCCTAAGGGTTGGACCTGTTTGTCCGTTTCAATTTGCATATTTTCAAAACAAAAACAAGGCTTTGTTGGGCTACTGTATAAAACCTCAAACTCAGTGCTATTTCTGACATTTTGAATTGAAAAAGATTCTTGGATGGGAAGGAAGCAAAACATCTTCAAACTTGGAAACAAAGTCCAGCGGATTGTTTTTTTAAACTTTTTTTGAAATTCAGACCATCCTTTTAAACACCCTCCCTGGTCTCTGAAGGACGATTCCCTTTAGATCAAATTACTGATGAAAATCTTTAGTATTTAAATTGTTTTTTTGTTTGTTTTTTTTTCACAGCTTAATCAACGCAATTGCATAGGGAGAGTGAACACAGGAAACTGTTTTGATTTGGTTCATTGTCCTGCTAGACGGTAATTCTGCACTGGAAAAATGATGTAGAAATAAGTAAAAATGGCTTAAATTAAGTGTGTTTAACCTTCATTTGAGTAGGCAAATGAAGTATTTTGCCAATTGAATAAGTATTTTTACTTTTAAAATAAGAGAATTAGATAATATGTACTCAAAAGAAGACATTTCAATTGTTTGTTCAGTTGTCTTTTCTTATTTTAAGTGTAAATTGATTTATTACGTTGGCAAAATGGCTCCTTTGCCTCCTCAATCCAAGAGCAAATGCACATATTTTAAGAAAATACTTATAAAGATTTAGATTTTTTCCAGTCTGGTGCTGAATTGTGCCATATCTTTGCTTCAATATTCTCTGAACTCGGTCTAAGAGGAGAAAATAAGAGATAACCATTTTTTCTTTTTTTTTTATCCACACTAAAAAGCAAATGTTGCTCCAATTTAAATTAATTGCATGAATTGGTTACAAGTGACAGTTAATGCAACTTGATTTTTAGGTTTATGAGTTTAAAGCTTAAATAGATTACCTTTTTGCAAACTTGATTCAATTACTAGTTGGAGCTGCATTTCCTTTTTAGATTGCAGTTTTCTAAATATAGTCTAATTCCCATTGATGTGATTTAACAGAGAAATCCTGTTGCAGCCACATTATTAGAAGTTCCCAACCTGCAAGGTACAGCGAAACAGGTTCCAGTATACTTGTCTACTTTGGCCCATTGCTCTCCTAACTGTTGTACCAAAACTTCAGTGGTGTCAAAAGTTCATACATTTGTTACTTCAGTAGAAGTATAGATACTGCAGCAGTTTAAAAACACTCTGAGTAAAAGTTAAAAGTATCAACTTGACCTCTTTACTTAAGTAAAAGTGGAAAAGTGTAAGCTCCAAAAGACTGCTGAAAGTATAAAAGTATAAAAATTGTTTTTAAAAAAAACAGCCAGATACCCACTCATATGAACTATGGCAAAGCCTTCAATTTGTTTTCGACTATTTTGAAAAATTCTTTTGAGATAGTTCCAAGTATGATGAGGGGAGTGTCTTGTTGGTCCTCCTGTCTCCTCGATACGCCTCTCGCCCTGTAGTTCAATCCTTTGAGAAACATTTCAACATCTTTTCTGAATCCCACATTGTAGTATGGCATAGACAATTCACGTTAGCAGTTTGAAGAACACCTGCTTGCTTCTGATGATTTCCTTTGGCTAACCAATAAGTGTTTGCGTTATATGACTCATCATGGCAATTACAATTCAGTTTTCAATAGATGTGGATGGAGCCAATGATCTGCCTTGAATGGCGGTCATGACACGAAATACATTTTTATAAACATTAAACCGAAGCCAAGATAATGAGTAACGTTTGTTTTAAAAATGTAAGGAATAGAAAGTACAGATATTTGTGTGAAAATGTAATGAGTAGAAGTCAATCTGAAGAAAATTCAGTAATGAAGTAAAGTATAGATAACTAAAAAGTGTACTTAAGTACAGTAACACACTATTTGTTCTTCGTTTCTTGATACCTCTACCAAAGTTTAAGAATATGATCCCAACCCACTGTCCCTTAATGCCTACCATTGAGGGACAGGTTCATAGCATTACATACAAAACCTTTCTACTTTTGTTAACAAAAAGTTTTACAGACTAAAGAATTTTTAAGGATTAGATTGTTCTGGCTGCCAATACCCAGGGTGATAACATAAGGTAGGAAACTGCCTTAAGCCATCTGCCAATACACCTACTAGCAAAGATAGGTAGAGTACCCAGAAATTGTTCTCAAGTAAGAGTGGCAGTACTTCATCATCTTTTAATCAAGTAAAAGTAAAAAGTCTCTTTCCAAGCATAATCCATAAATTAAGACTAAAAATAATTGCTAAAAAGACTATTCAAGTAGTGAATAACTGATATATATATACTACCATATTAGCACAGTTTCTAATTCTAATATTTCTACGCTTTTAAAGTTTCATGAACATACCGCCACTCAGTGTGTGAGGTAGCAGTTCACATTATGCCATTGGGGGGCTACAGTGGAGTTGGGATGGTAGCTTTGCCCTGAAATCGGCGATTGACGGTTCAAGCCCCGAATTTACCACTTTCAGTGTCGCTGTGTCCTTGGGCAAGACACCTTCACCTGCATTGTCTACTGATGGTGTCAGAGGGCCCGGTGCCAGTGTACCGCAGCCCCCGCTTCTGTCAGTGAGCCCCAGGGCAGTTGTGGTTGAATAATAGCTTGCCACCATCAGTGTGTGTGGCAACAGTGACCTGCAAACAAAATTTCACCCGTTACAACCAAGGTGGGCAGAAGAGCACTTCTGGAATCCACACAGTACGTCAATCCTTCTTGAGGCAGATGGGCTACAGCAGCAGAAGACCACACACCGGGTGCCACACCTTTCAGCGCTAAGAACAGGAAAACTGAGGGTACAATTTGCACAAGCTCATCAAATTGGACAATAGAAGATTGGAAAAACGCTGCCTGGTCTGATGAGTCTGATTTCTGCTGCACATCTCGGATGGTAGGGTCAGAATTTGGCGCCTACAACATGAAAGCATGGATCCATCCTGCCTTGTATCTCACGGTTCAGGATGGTGGTGGTGGTGTCATGGTGTGAGGAATATTTTCTTGGCACTCTTTGGGGCCCCTTGGTACCCAATTGAGCATCAATCAGCAACGCCACAGCCTACCTGGAGTATTGTTGCTGACCATGTCCATCCCTTTTATGACCACAATGTACCCAACTTCTGATGGCTACTTTCAGCAGGATAATGCGCCATGTCATAAAGCTGCTGAATCATCTCAGACTGGTTTCTTGAACATGACAATGAGTTCACTGTACTCAAATGGCCTCCACAGTCACCAGATCTCAATCCAATAGAGCATCTTTTGGGATGTGGTGGAATGGGAGATTCGCGATCATAGCGGATGTGCAGCCGATGTAAATCTGCCGCAACTGTGTGATGCCATCATGTCAATATGGAGCAAACTCCCTGAGGAATGCTTCCAGCACCTTTTGTTGAATCTATGCCAGGAAGAATTGAGGCAGTTCTGAAGGCAAAAAGGGGGTCCAACCCGTTACTAGCATGGGGTACCTAATAAAGTGGCCGTGAGTGTATTTGTGAACTCAGACTCTGATGTTCAATAAGACGTCCTGGCGTGCACTTGCTCATCCATTGTTTCGTTTTTTTGCATTTTGTAACTTTAAACACATAAAGTTTCCCAAAAGCCTTAGGAAGATAAAGCACTAAGAGTTACTGGAATTAAGAAACAACCCCATCCCATCTGATTACTGAACTCAGCACAGTATGGTCATGAAAGTATTGTCCTCCTTGGAAAATGCTGACAGAGAGGCAATATTTGTTATTTTCAATGACAGGCCACCCTGCTCTAAAGTCCTGTGGCAACATGCTTTACACCATTACATCAAAGGTTTTGCATTGCCCCGGGTGATATGCGCCTTAAATGCAAATCCAGTCTAAAGTCCGCATGAAATCTGAAGTTCTCTAAAGAAAGTGGCCAACCTCCATGCACTCTGACCTTGTCTGCATTCCGATGATACGGCAGAGGGCTGACAATGGATCACTAATTGGTAAGGGAATTTTTACGACAATACTAATTGCACAGGTGTCATAGAGAATTGTGAAACACTCATCTTTCCCATGTGCTTCATTTTGAACACCTATGGCTATGAAAGGGTTTGATGCACCTGACTTCCATAGTTTTAATACTTTTGACAAAATATGATACACCAAATGCCAGTAGAATTATAACCATCCTATTGTTAGTGCTGTTGCCTTGCAGCCAGAGGTGGCTGGGTTCATATCCATGTGATTTGCATGTTCTCAAAGTACATGTGTGATCACAATGATTTAAAGAATGTATTAAAGTCCCGAACTACCCCTAGGAGGCAATGTTTGTATGCGTGTGTTAGGGTGTGGGTGTAGGGTTGCGGACGAACAGTTGAGGAATAGATCTGTGTGTCGCTGTAAGACTGACCAACAAAGTGTACAGGGCATCCTACTCCTCTATTCTTATGAAAATCGATAAATATATATGTAATTGTTTATGACTCGATATATCCTATTTCGTTTATTGTTAAAACTTTATGACATATGAGAAAACAGCTGAGCAACCTCTTGCTGGTGGATATAATTTCCTCGGGGAACTCTATACCTATGCTGATGCTTTTGTGAGAAATTTGTGAGAAATTTCAAGTCTTCAGCTTTCAAGGTGCATTTACAGACCTGATGGAATCATGGTGTGAAGAATATGTTTGTTTTGTAGTTTGTGTTTTCTGCACCTTGAGTCTAAAGTCTTGCTTTTATCCTTTTTCAGAGATCTTTCAACAAAATCATCATACATGTTATTTCTGCTCACGCATTTTTCCCTCCATATGTGAAAACAAAAGATTGAAAATAATGTCTCACCATATTGTATTTTGCAAAACTCAGTGAAGTCTGGTCACTTGTCAGGAAACAGTGGTCTGAGAAAAATGAAGAAGCTCTTTCTTGTCTCATGTTGAAGCTGATAAAACATGTCACAATTTGTGATCTGGTGCTTGACTTAAAAGTAACCAGCCTCTTTCTGATCTGTATTAACCTAACATCTGGCCAAAATAATAACTCTTATGATGCATTCTCATCAATCCCCAAAACCTGCAAAGAAAATCTCCACTTTCAGATCCTTTCGCTCGCATGTCATATTGCTGTTTATGGAACAAGTCACAATCTTTATTTACTTTACAAAGCTGATCCAGCCACAGCTCCTGGGCTCCACATATTTAGTGCACCTATAGAGAGTCTAATGAACCCAAGGACACTGTTGCTGGTTCAGCTTTGTAAAGTAAATAAAGATTGTGACTTGTTCCATAAACAGCATATTCGATGAGGTGGTGCTTTTCATCTGCAGTGTAAAATGCTGTCTCTCATCAACCTAATATCGGGCAATATGACATGCGAGCGAAAGGATCTGAAAGTGGAGATTTTCTTTGCAGGTTTTGGGGATTGATGAGAATGCATCGATATTAGGTTGATGAGAGACAGCATTTTACACTGCAGATGAAAAGCACCACCTCATCGAATATGCTGTTTATGGAACAAGTCACAATCTTTATTTACTTTACAAAGCTGAACCAGCAACAGTGTCCTTGGGTTCATTAGACTCTCTATAGGTGCACTAAATATGTGGAGCCCAGGAGCTGTGGCTGGATCACGAATGCCTTCCGTCTGGAAACCCAAAACCATCCAATTTTGGGGGGGATGGATCACCTGGACAACAGAGGTAAGGTGAGATGGCATTCTGGAGGTCCGACAGGAACAGCGGTAAATCACAGAGTAAAGCCAACAGAGAGAGTACCAGAATTGGACACAGGTGGCCAGCCTTGGCCACCTTTAGAGCTAAGGGACCACAGGGGGGAGATCAGAGGAGGACAATGAAAGATCGCAGCAGTCCTTTAGGCACAGAGAGTATCTGGGTGGGTAACAGGCGGCGGCTTACCAAGGCTAGTTCTGGAAGCTAACATTTAAGGAGGCCAGCGGTAGATCAGAGCCTGGTAAAGGGCGCAAGAGATGGAGACAGGAGGCAGCTTGTCAGAGTCTGTGCTGATGCTAAAGGATGATGAATATCAAATTATTTAACAAGCCTTTTAAGGGTTAAATGAAAATACATTTGTTGCCACCTATAAACCTCTTTATAGCATTGCTATCTTCATGCTTTGCCAACATTATTTATTCCATTTTGATTGTAAAGAGCTTGTCCTTGCTGCACTCCTTTCACCCTATGTCACAGCCACAATTCATTCATTCATTGAATGGTTGTTGCAACACAAAAAGAAACAAAATGACAGATTTTTCAACACATAATTTTTACTTTGCACCCTTTGCTATTGTGGTTTCACTGTAATTGCCAAAAAATGTGCCCTTTGCCCTTCTATGATCATGTCCCTCAGTGTTCCTGTGCAGCCTTCTAGATAGCGATAACATGTAAATCAATTGCTCCAGGCGCGTATAATGCACAGTACATATTCCCCTTTAGGCTGTTCTTTCAATGTTCTCTTGTGTGATAAATGGAACAGCAAGAACTAACAAAATAATAAAACCCAACTGTTAAATGGATGGATAGGTAAACCTCGGTAGGACCTTGTTGGTACAGAACTGCCTTAATCCTCCATAATATAGATTTATCAAGGTCCTGAAAGTACTCCTCAGAGAGCTTGCTCCATATTGACATGATAGCATCAAGCAGATGTTGCAGATTTGTCGGCTTTGCATCCATTATGCAAATCTCCTGTTCCATCCCATCACAAAGGTGCTCTGTTGGATTAAGATCTGGTGATTGTGGAGGCCATTTGAATACAATGAGATCTTTGACAGGTTCAAGAAACCATTCTGAGATGATTCATGCTTTATGATATGGTGCTTTATCCTGCTGGAAGTAGCCATCAGATAATGGTTACACATAAAGATATTTACATAGTCAGCAATAACACTCAGGTAGGCTGTGGTGTTGATATGATTGTCTGTTGGCACACACACCATTAAACCACCACCAGCAGTCTGAACCATTGATACAAGGCAGAATCAGGCTCGGTTTGGGAAAGATTTTCGGCCCTGGCATTTTTTCATGCAAGCATCACACAACAACCATCACCAAGACTTCTATAATCTGGTTTTAGTGGCTTTGGTTGAGTCTGGTAAAAACATAAAACAATAATACAATATAGAGGCAGACATGCAGTACTTAAAGAATCATTAAAATGAAAGCTCAGCAGTGTGTGAGTATTCACCAGAGGTGGAAAGAGTACTAAAATTGTAATTGAGTAAAAGTATCTTTACTTTGCATAAATTTTACCAGAGTAAAAGTAAAATTACCCATCTCAAAATCTACTCAAGTAAAAGTACACAAAATTACTTCATTTAAAATGTAATTTGAGTAAAAGTTACTTAGTTACTTTGAGTTATTTAATGCTTTCATGTGGGTCACATGGAGAGCTCTCAGTATCTTCTAAAACAGAAAACTCTTAACAGTGGACTAAGTTTTTGAAATGTTATTTTATGATGCTACCCCTATTTTTATAATTTATAGAGCATTTCATCTCATCAGTTATTAAGAACATTTAAGAATTGATCGATTTTTAAATTTTAATACCTAAAAAAATGAGAAATTAAAAGAAACACTGTAAATGTGTTTATCTGTCAGTATCGGTAGCCAGTCCATTTACTCAGTACCCATGAAGTGACCCTCTGTCTTAAAAGATTGGTGACCCCTGGTTGCTGCCATGTGATTGGCTGATTGGAAATTTAAGTTAACGAGCAGCTGGACAGGTGTACAGAGGCTGGTGAGTGACTAACCCCAAACCTCAGAGCAGCAAAAGACTTACCAAGAAGTTCCACATCAGTTAATGTGAAATTGAACTTTCCGTAAGAAGCAGCTTCTAATTTAGCTGGTAATTTAGCTGCCCTTTTTTGAAAGGAAGAATTATTTATAATTTTTTTTTATATATAGCATACAGTCAAATGTCACTAAAGAAAAAAAAACAGAACTTGACCTGCATAAAATTTGGTGCATCACGTTGGAAAGTTTAAATCATTGTTTCCTATGTCACATGGAACAGAAGACCAGATTAAGAGAGGGAACTACAGGCGGGGGGGGGGGGGGGGGGGGGG
>JAGKQL010000056.1:32690246-32794585 GCA_018398635.1 Cyprinodon brontotheroides
ACAGTATATATAGCATTAGAGTTCCCTCCCTTCCTGTATAAACCCTATTTTTTTACTCATCTCAGCTCTACCCTACCTTAACAAGCAGGGAAAAACATAAAAACAAGCTTGTTTATGTTTATAGGCAGTGACATTTATGAATACATTTAGTATGGAAATATTGCATGAAATTCTCTGAGTTGGCGTCTCTAGCCTCACGTGAGGGCCTACTAACCAGCTGTCTAACAGGAAAACAGGATAAACAGCATTTTATTCAAAGTGAGTGGCTTTTAAACTAGAAGACAGACTGGTCTATGAATACACCTTTCAGATCTCGTCCAACAGAATCAAAAGATCAGACATTGAAATATATCTAAACATGTCATGAAAACATAATCAATACAAACTTCCCTACAATGTAATATAATTTGGTAAGATTATTATGATTCTGATCCAAACCTTACCCTATCATTTATCTCATAGATTTTCTTTTCTACCAGTTACATGAATTTGCCCTGTCTGCCTTCTTAAAAATGCATAAAAATCACAATATCAAAATGTTTATTTGAACAAAAATAATTAGAACATTTTTATTCATAGAGCAACACAGTTTTTTAATGAATAAAAAGTAAAAAAAAAAAATGGTGCAATATACACAAATAAAATGAAACAGATGAAGTTAAAAAGAAAAAAAAACATATAAGCAAGGCTTTAAAGGAAACCTTCTCTGGACGGTGAGGCAGCATCTGAGGTAGCCGTAAGAATCTGAACCAGGTTTAGACTGCTTTGATCCAGTTGAACTTTCAGAGTTAGTAAAAATATTGTCTTCATCTAAGCCTTCACCTTGTGTATGCTAGATCCGAGTTCCAACCAAGGGTTATTTGGGGAGGAGGTATTCCCTTTGATCTCCCCCTCCACATTTTAGATGTGATTAATCTTATCTCTGTTACAGGGGATATGCACCAAAAGGAAGGCTTTCAAGGTTGCTGTAATTAAACCTTTAATTAAAGGGAAACTTCGTCTTTTGACCCAGATAACTTGGTCAATTATAGGCCTATATCCAATCTTCCTTTCTTATCTAAAATTCCACGAGAAAGTAGTTGCCAAACAAGCAATGAAACCTCTTGTCAGATCAGTTTCAGAAAACTTTTACAGCTCATCATAGTGTGACAGCTCTGGTGAAAGTCACTAATGATATTTTCATGGCCTCAGATAATTTACTTGTATGTGCTGTGCTCGTCCTGTTGGATCTCAGTGCTGCATTTGACACAGTCAATCATAATATTCTTTTTAGAAAGACTGTGAACATTTTATAGGAATTAAAAGGAACAGCTGGGCTAGACTAATAAATCTTATCTATCTGATCGAATTCAGTTTGTTCATGTTAATGATAGATCTTCAACACGCTCAAAGGTTACCTGTGGAGTACCACGGGGATCAGTGCTAGGACCAAGTCTCTTTACTTTATACATGCTCCCAATGGGTAGTTATTAGACAACATGGAATTAATTTTCAACTGTTATGCTGATGATAATCAGCTATATCTATCTATAAAATCCAGATGAAGCTAACCCATTATATAAATTACTTTCAGGCATGTCTCAAAGACATAAAAACCTTGATGAGTCTTAACTTTCTATTTCTGAATGCAGACAAAACAGAAGTTATATTATTATTTGGACCAAAGTCTTTGAAAAAATAAGCTGTTTAGTCAGTCACTTCATTTGGATGGGATTAAGCTGATTTCAGATCATAAAATTAAAAAAATCTTGGCGTTATTTTCGATCTAGTCCATGCATTTTGCATTGCTTCAAGGCTGGACTATTGTAATATAATTCTTACTATCAGAGTCCACACAAACTGTAAGTTGCAAAGCCTTCAACTATTCAAAAATGCTGCAGCCAGAGTTCTGATGAAAATTAAAAAGAGATCACATCTACTGTCCTATCGCTAACACCTTAAACGCATTTGAAAGCTTCCTGTCAAGAATATAATTTAAAAACTCTTCTTCTCACATTTAAAGCCCTAAATGGCCAAGCTCCATCAGATATCAGAGATCTGATTGTTCCTTATGTTCCTAACAGAGCACTTTTGCTCTCAATCTGCAGGTTTACTAGTGGTTCCTAGAATTTCAAAAGTAGAATGAGAGGCAGATCATTTAGTTATCAGAACTCCTCTCCTGTGGAACCAACTACCAGTTTTATTCTGTAAGGCAGACACTTAAAACTTTTCTTAAAACTTTCTTTTTTTGATAAAGGTTATAGTTAGAGTGGATTATCCTGAGCTATCTCTATGCTGCTATAGGCTTAGACTGCTGGAGGACGACATAGGGACCCCTATTTCTGCAGAATCTGTTAGTTCAATCTCTAACGTTATGCTTTCATTGCTTTTTCTCATAGTAGCTTTGCTTCTCGTCTGTTCCTGTTTGGTTGTGACTCCATCCTGGAGAAATATCAGCTGTGCTGCTGCCATCAACACCTTTTGTTTATAGATGTTGGAATAGTAAACGTGAGGCAGGAAAAACGAAAACCCAGAATACGAAGATTTTAATAACTTTCATTTTAGGGACTTTTTTTTTTACTCATCTCAGATCTAGCCTACCTTAACAAGCAGCAAAAACTAAAAACAAGCTTGTTTATGTTTATAGGCAGTGACATTTATGAATACATTTAGTATGGAAATATTGCATGGAATTCTCTGAGTTGGTGTCTCTAGCCTCACGTGAGGGCCTACTAACCAGCTGTCTAACAGGAAAACAGGATAAACAGCATTTTATTCAAAGTGAGTGGCTTTTTAACTAGAAGACAGACTGGTCTATGAATATACCTTTCAGATCTCATCCAACAAATAACTTCAAAAGATCAGACATTGAAATCAATCTAAACATGTCATGAAATTATAATCAATACAAACTTCCCTACAATGTAATACATTTTGGTAAGATTATTATAATTCTGATTGAAACCTTACTCTATCATTTATCTCATAGATTTTCTTTTCTACCAGTGATATGAATTAGCCCTGTCTGCCTTCTTAAAAATGAGTAAACATTACCATATCCAAATGAAAACCACTTTTCCCAGCAACCTCAATAAGTTGCTACGTTCATGCTGATTTTGCAAAGTTTCTATCTTAGTCAGTGTAATAACATGCTGCTGTCATTTTTGCATATCTCACTAGACGTTTGTAAGCTGCTATTTTCAAATATCCTTTACTGTAAAAATGTCTATAACTTTGTATATTGGTTATCAGAGGGTGTCAAGTAACAAAGCACAATTAACCGTTACTGTACTTAAAAGTACACTTTTAGGTATCTATACTTTTACTCCATTACTTCTTTTCCTCCTTCTTCTGACTTCTACTCATTGCATTTTCACACAATAAGTATTCTGTAATTTCTATTCTTTACATTTTTACAAGGTTTAATGCAGAGGTCACAGATTAGTGGACCGAGGTCTGGCTAATCCGGACCCAACCTGATTTAAAACATTTATAAATTACCGCATGTTTTGTCTGGCGACAGTAACTACGCGTCACTTTTGCCGCTTCTACTGTTACCCCGAAATCCCACATCCTCCGTCTCCTTTCCACCCCGCAGCGCTCCAGAGCGCCTGCGCAAAGCAAAGCCTACAGCCTCCGCTGTTTCTCCCGTGTTACTCGCGGCTCCGACTTATCCCCGGAGCTCAAGGAGAGCATGCGGCGATATTATCATGAAATTCGTAGGGAGCAAAACAAACATGTTGAAATTAAATTTAACGACATTTTAAAAATAATCCCCATCAGCATCCAATATATGAGTTTCTTGGAGATGTGAAATCTGCTTCCTGGTCTGTTGAAGTATAAAAAAAATCCCCATGACAGCATCCAGCATATAAATGCGGTCTCTGATGTAGATGCAGAAACAAAATTTTTTTTGAAATAAACTTACCAAAATATTATTATTTATAGCACAAAAAAGTAGTACAGACTTTCAAATCTAAATGTTTTTAAAGATATACCAAATTTAGACTCAATCAGATGAATCATATTTATTTTAGAATGGTATTAGTGAGAAATTTCTTGAGGCTGAGAGGCCATTTTGGCACATTTATCCATAAATGTCACCAAACTGTGCCAAATATGTTTTTGAAATAATACTGGGTTTGGTAAAAATTACCAAGGTCATGACGTTATAGCTGGACCTAGTGGGTTTACTTTTAAGTAATCTGTTTTTTGTTGAAATATTTCAGAATTGATGCTCTAATTTACCAATCAATTTTTACTATATTTTAGACGATTGCGATTGCAAATAGATTGGATTGCAATCATGAGCCTGGCCGGAACGGAGCAACTGAACATTTAGAGTATGTTTGGCTCAACCTGCTGCTGTGAAGCAGGATTCTCCACCATGAACACAATCAAAAATAAATATAGATCGAGGCTCAAAATGAGCACCTTGAGGTGATCTGTGTATACAAAACTTGAGCAGTGGTTTTGGGATTTTTGGTTGATATAAAATAACTTTTGTGCTGCTGGACACAACAGTCAGATATCAGTTGGAAAAAGCAGGAAGAAAATGCTTATATTGAATCTTTTTGACATGTTTGTAGTTCCTCTAATCAGTGGTGGTCTTTATGCAATGATTTTGGCTTCATTGAGACTTTTAATTTACTTTTGTATTTTTTTTTTCTTAATTGTATTATGATATTTAAGTTAGTCCTTGTTAGGCTTTATTGTTTAATTGAGAATTTTATGTTTTGGTATTGCCTTAGAACTGTTATTAGTTTTGCTTTTCAGGTCTTATTAATTTTCTTCTGTTCACACTAGTTATTAGATGTGTTCTCTTGCTCTCTAGTTTGTTTTTTAGTCTGTTTTCTATAATTTATCTTATATCAGTTTCTTTCATGTCTGGTTTCATTTTGCTGTAGTTTTGCTGTAGCTCTGTAATGACTGGATTGTTTCTTTTTCCATATAATCAGTTCAATCACATTTAATTGATGCCTTTCTTGCCACAAATTTTCCCAGTAAGTCCACCTTTAATCAGCCTGTGCTTCACTCATGTAAACCCACCTGAATACCTGTCAGTTGTGTTTTACTCTTTAGATCTCATCCGTCTGTAAGCTTTTTTTCTCCTTTATCAAACTTTTATTCTCCTTACTGTTCTGCCTCCATCTGCCTGTCTGCATATTGCTCAAGTAATTTAACATTTTAAGATATTGCACATATTTGTTGTTGTGGTATTTATGGCCTGCACTCCTCAGCATAGGGTTGGGGAGTGGTTTGCTTTTCCTGTTTGCCTGCCTCATAGGCAAAACAGTCTGACAAACAACTGTTTTGCCTTTCTAAATTAGAGTCTCTACCTCAGACATGAGTCGAGTTACGGGTAATTTCTACTTCCAGCACCAGCTCTCTGTTTCGATGGTTGGGTATTATTTCCCATATATGCCACAAAGGAGGGGGAGGGGAGTGTGATATTATATCCAAGTTTAGAATGAAAATGGTTCAGAGTATCTTGTTAAGGTAATGGTGTCTTTGACAACCCGAGCACAAAATGCAGTTATACATGAGAATTATCATGTATTGCTAATAGCAGTTACCTTGTTTAATTAGCAAATCAAATTGGTTTTTGACCTTAAAACTGAAATATAGCGAGTTTTGGGTTATATTCTATTATTACACCCAAGTTTTTACTTTCAGTCCAATACGTAACTTTATAAGATCCTCACCTTTGATTCTCCGTCAGCCATTTTTCTTATTCCTTCGCTCATGTTACACCTTTGTTCAATTTTCTGAGCCTTATTTCAGATTGATCACTTTCTGTCGGCACTTTTAAAAAATAACACAGGGGAAAGTGAACGTATAGCCCTTTGCTGCGAAATTGCTATGCAAAACTTATGAATTAGCTTTGGGCCATACATTTTTTTTTTTATTTTTTATAAAGGACCCGGAAACACACACAAAAAAAGATGAAAGTTCACCTTGGTTCATTGCAGAGCTGCGTCTGCATGTTCTTCAGATATTGATAAGCTCGGACTGTTATCTGGATAACAGGCAGCCTGTTGGGCCTGTCCTAATTTGCAAAGCAATAGCGAAAGAATAACTGTCCTACCTACACTGTCAGTTTTGACCCAAAGCTCAATGAGTAGTAGCTAATGTTAACTCCTTAAATGATGATGCAGTATATATAGCACAGCGGCTCAATGCACATAACATCCTTGTGATATGTGGTAAAGTGTCATTTTCTATTTTCTTTCGGCTGGCAGAATCCTTGCAACAAACTGAAATTTAGGGATAAAAACTAAAATGCTTTCTATTGAAACTATAATGTTCCTCTTGCCATTTGGTGAAATTAACTTTGCAGTGCATGATGGGGTTTCGCATCACTAAGGAAGCTGTTTCCCTCTTACATGACTGTTGACAGGTTGGGATGTTTCCCAATCTGGCAGTTTAGGATTGTCGCCTATGGGTAAAAAATGTTTTTCTTTTGATTTATGGCCTAAGAGATCAATAGACTTTTGGTTCAAATTCGGCGTGTTCCGTAAGCAGAATTCGTGCTAATTTTTGGCTGGAAGTCATGAGTGTGCACTGGCCCTGCTGATGTGTGGCCAGGTGGCGCTGGTCCATGCAGAATACGGATACATATACCACCGCCACTTTGTTAAGGTACACCTGTCCAACTGGTTTCGTTAACACTTAATTTCTAAGCATAGCCAATCACATGGCTTAAACTCAGTGCATTTAGGCATGTAGACATGGTCAAGGTAATCTCCTGCAGTTCCGTTAAAACCGAAAGCATCAGTATGGGGGAGAAAAGGTGATTTGAGTGACTTTGAGCGTGGCATGATTATTATGCCGCAGCGTGCTACACCTTTGTTCAATTTTCTGAAACCTTGATCTACTGGGGATTTTGATCACTTTCTCTAGGCAACTTTTAAAGAAAATGGTCCGAAGGGGAAAGTGATCCAGTCAGTTAGCAGTTCTGTGCGGAATTGTTTGTCTATGCAAGGTCAGAGGAGAATGGCCAGACTGGTTGGGGTACCATAGAAGGGCAACAGTTTTTCAAAAGACCCGGAAACACAACAAAAGGTGGGCAGAAGAGCATCCTGGAACATGACAGGACGCTGAACTTCTGAGGCAGATGGGTTGCAGCAGCAGACTGCCAGGCTTCGGTGCCACTGTTTTCAGCTGATACTGGGCAGTGAGGCTACTGTTTGGTCAACCTCCTAATTTGGACAATAGAAGATTCAACACTTACTCTGCCTGGTCTGATGAGTCTCGATATCTGCTGTGACTCAAGATGGTCAAGAAGTCATACAATGCGTCTAACTCCTTATGGCTTACATGCATGCTGTCTATATAGCACATGGTTCATGCACATCCTTGTGTCACGGTGTGGGGTATATTGCCTTGGCACTCTTTTTCTATTTGGTACCAATTGACTATCAATGTCCAAACGCCACAGCCTAACCTTAGTAATAAAACTGACCATGCTTTCTTTAAATCCCTTACTCAACCACAATGTACCCAATTTATGGTGGCTATTTTCATGCAGCTGCATGATGGGCCATGTCATCTAAAGGCTGAATCATCTCCAGACTTACGTTTCTTGTTGCCAGGTTGGGATGAGTTCACTATCTGGCATGGCCTTTACAGTCACCCAGATCTCAATCCAATAGAGCATCTTTTTTTTTTCCTTGGAACGGATTTCGCCTAAGAGATGCAATAGACAAATTTGGTTCAAACTGTGTGGCCATCATGTCAATATGGACCAAACTCCCTGAGGAATGCTTTCAAACATTTTTTGGGCTGAATCTAAAACATGAGTCAGTGAGGCAGTTCTGGAAGGCACTGATGTGGTCCAACCCGTTACTAGCATGGGGTCCATGGGAATACGGATACATATCGCGGTCACTGTTTGCATCCATATTAATAACCAAAGCCAGTAGCAGGGGCGGATTTACCATTAGGAAAAACTAGGCAGTTGCCTAGGGCCCCAGTTTTCCTGGGGCCCCATAAAACTCCTTTACACATTTATGGTTAATTCAACTATTACTTATTTGTACCCCGTTATGTTTTTGATAAAAATCATTTTTGCTAAAATGCTCTGTTTGAAGACAACATCTAAAAGCAGTGAACTCTGCTCTCCAGAGAGAGTAGATTGGTAACCCCCGCCTCCTGCTCTCCTCTGCTTATCTTGTCTGCTGTCATGATTCATGCAGCTATTATTTCATCAAATGAAAAATGGAGAACAGATAAGCAAGATCATGGCTTGTCTACAGTGAAAAGAAGGACTGGATTATTTACTTTTGACGTTGCAAAAAGCAATCAGTTAAGTAGTGATTGGAAAAAATCTTTCATTCCTTTTGAGACAGCATGAAAAGTCAGCTGAGTATGAAACATAGAGATAAAAACAACAAAAAAGGGACAAGAAGAGAGGGACAAGACATAGAAC
Organism: Cyprinodon brontotheroides; assembly: GCA_018398635.1. Taxonomy (NCBI): domain Eukaryota; kingdom Metazoa; phylum Chordata; class Actinopteri; order Cyprinodontiformes; family Cyprinodontidae; genus Cyprinodon; species Cyprinodon brontotheroides. Next base: position 32,698,657 of record JAGKQL010000056.1, read on the forward strand.
GAATAATGTATGTCTATTCTATTAAACTGTCTCTATCTCTATAATGGGTCTGTCTTATGTTTTGTCCTCTCAATTTAGAGGGCCCCATGCCTGCCTTTGCCTAGGGCCCCAAATTTCCCAAATCCGCCCCTGGCCAGTAGAACCGCATTATAGAAGTCTTGGTGATGGTTGTCGTGTGATGCTTAAAGATAAGGAAAAATGCCAGGGCCCAAAATCTGAGCCTGGTACTTCCTTGGAAATCTGCTCACGCAGAAAGCAGCAATGCTGGGAAGTGGGTGGTGACAGACCAGGGTCTTTGCTGGAGGTAAGGGAGGAACATGAGCAGTTCTCCTAGGACTAAATTAAAACAGCTTTTTGAAAGCAAAATAAAAACCTCTACAGAGCAATACTTATTTCTACCTTTTGTTAACAATATTATCTGTACATTCAGTTTTAACTGAAAGTTCACCCCTGGTGCACTTTAATCTAAATCACAACTGCTAACCAGTCCCTGATTGGTGGAGGCGATGCAAGTGTCCTGGCCTTTGAAATCCTGAAGCAACATATCAGCAGTAAAAAAAAAGTTGCTTCACAGATTGGCTAAAGGTGTTTATCTGAGGCCACACTGAAGCAACCTGAAATAAAAATATAATATAAATAAGTGTATTTGCCTAAATCATTTTTAAAACCCTTTGAAATAAGATAATTAGATATCATTCATTATGTTCACATTTTAATTGTTGTTTTATAGTCATTACACTGTCAGTACAGACCAACAAAATTTACTCTCTGCATTTAACCCATCTCCTTGGGGAGTAGTGGGCTGCCATTGTGCAGCGTAAGCAGTTTGGGGTTAAGGGTCTTGCTCAGGGACCCAGAGTGGCAGTCTGTGGGAGTGGGTCTTGAACTCAGAAGCTCTGGATTCCAAGCACAATGACCTAAACACTAGGTCACCCTCCCCATAGCAGGCATTACCGTGAAGCCCCTAAGGACCCGCAGTGGCAGCTCATTCCCCCCAACCTGGATATGAACCCTGGCTTCCTGTTTGCAGGACAGGCGACTTACCACTTGACTAAACATAAATCATCCTTTTACATTTGGAAACTGTCTTTATTGTTAAAAACGAGAGAAAAATCCATACTTATTTCAAGAAAAAAATTACTTGCATGTCATTTTTTAGAGTGCATTGCCACGCTGAGCTGTGCAGGACTACATTATGGTCTGCATCAACATGTGCAATAATGTTAAAATGTACAACTACAAAAACTATGCAGAAAAATTAACACTGTGAATAATAATGCAGTGAATAAATTAAAACTTTGCAATAATCAGAAGATTATTAGCATTTAGTAAAACAATTCTATGCAATTTGGGAAAGCTACAGGGGCTGCAAGGTAAGAGCTTTTGCTGTCAGATGGCAAACAACCAGCCATGCTTCTAAGGCCTCTTTTGGTACCTTTGGCTCTGACAATTATCAGTAACTACATGCTCAAAAGTTGTTCTTACCTTGAGTATTATTAGGTATTTTTAGAATATTTTAGTCCTGAAAAGCAGGCTTTAACATTTTCTATAAATTCAAGTTTGACAAGAACGACAGACATAATCCATATTCATAATGTTTTCAAGTGTAATGAAGTAACTTAACACCTTAACTAAAACATAACAACAAATGTTTACCATCTGCTGCAGTTTCAGACTAATTTGCAAAAGAAACAATATGTTCTTTCCACTTCAAAAAAAATCTATGAGAGAAACATTAGCCCTCTAGTATAAATAGGTTTGAATATATCTAATTTAAATTTGGGTGCTGGAATAGCTTCAGGATCTAGTTTTCCAAAACTTTGATATAGTGATAGTGGCTCTGAAGGCAAAGCATGAGAGATAATAAAGTATTTGCCTATGCTGTTGAATTTTTTCCACCACTGAATTTGCATCCCCCAGACATTAAACCAAACAATTCAGGTAGAAGTACAGTACAGTCAGACAGCTGGGGCTGTGCCGCACGTTTGCACCGATGCTTGCGTCATCCTCAACTTCCTCTTTGTCTGTGGTTTGCTCGAGTTGCTGTTCTGACGTTACTTGCATCCTCATCAGACTTCTGTACATTTATAGAGTCTCGCGCGGGCTTAACCGACAGATGCAGTTGGAGAACTCTTGAGAACAGACTAGCAAGAAAAAAGCTGCACATGTTCAAAGCATTGTTGCAATGCCAAGCCTAGTCACATTGACTCCAAGGGAACCACAGGACCTTAACATGGACATTGACAAGAAGACTGTTGGATACAGGTACATATTTTATTTCAATTTCAAATGTTTTTGAACTTTCTGCCGATCAGCTTAGATTTTACAGCAAAGTAACACCTTTTCTCTCTTGTGTTCTCCTTCCTTTAGCAGCGGAGGAAACTTAAAGGCTCGGTCTCAGTCTAAATCAACTCAACCAGCCAATACAGAAGAGTAAGTTAAGAAATGTCTCATTTTGAAACTCAACTTCGGTGCTCTCTCCTTCCCTTCATGTTGGTAACAATCGTCTTCTCTGCTGCAGGCTCTGTTTTGATGAGATGTCGCAGTGGTCGCAATCACTTGACAGACTTCTATCCTCAAAATGTAAGTTAACCAATAAGCTGAGTTTTCTTTTATTAAGCATCGCTCCTCAACGTTGGCTAATTGCTTCTTATTTTCTGCTTAGATGGGATGAAGATCTTCCAGGCCTTCTTGAAGTCTGAGTTCAGTGATGAAAACCTGGAGTTTTGGGTGGTGTGTGAGGATTATAAGAAGATCAAATCTTCGTTCCGAATGTCCTCCAGAGCCAAAAAGATTTTCAAATGCTATATTCAAGCAGAGGCTCCACGAGAGGTATGCAAAGAGCTTTTTATACCCATGCAATTTTAAGAATCAGCACTGCCTTCGCATTTCTTTTTTCACCTATTAATGTCATATTTCTTTTAATTCCAGATCAACATTGATCACAAGACGAGGGAGGTGATCCGGACGAACATTAAGGTGCCGTCCTCCGTGTGTTTTGACGACGCCCAGAAGATCGTCTACGGATTAATGGAAAGGGACTCATACCCACGTTTCCTAAAGTCGGACATTTACAGGACTTTGTTGAGCTCGACATCAGAATCAATGAGGACGTAAAGAAGCTACGCCGTGCTGTAAAGCAGGGTCAAGAACTGGACTGACTGAGAAGTACACCATCTCTGTTTGTTTGATTGGGATCTGAGGTGACGACCATCAGACTAGAGACATTCTGAAGAACTGAGAATTCTGAGATTCTCGTTCCCACTTTAACTCTCCCTGAGATTTTTAGCTTTCTTGTAAGAAAATAAATTATGGGTGTGCTTAGCGAAAATGACTCTGACAACGCAGCTGATGTGAATGGAGCTGGAAAGCAAAAGTCTTCCCAAAGAGGTGATGATTGTGCAATAAAAAAATTCTGGGGACTTTCTACGAGTGACAGCTGAAACTTGACGAAATGAATACAGTCCCTCCCACCAAGAATGAAAGCGTACAGAGGGGATTATCTACAATTGCATTTCCACTTAAGTTTATTGTCATCCCACTAAAGCAATATCTAAGTAGACGCTGTAAGAGATGTGAACTTATGTTGGTTTTTTTATTCTTAAAGTATTGGCTTTACGCATGCAAAAAGTTTCCATTCTGACATCATCGCGGACAGACTGAGCTGATATGTTACAACTGTAATGAAATTATATAAGCTATTTGTTTTATAAATACTTGTGATTGTGTAAATATGTACCTTCAAACTGATTTGTGATGTTAAATAAAACAAATATGGGATCCAAAAATGGGTGATCTGAATTCTACAGTGATTGAAATCAGCTTCGTCAGACAGACCGCCATTAATGAGGTCAGGTGTATGAATCATATCACCCCTAACTCAGGAAGCGGCTCAGTCACTTTTTCATTCATTTCTATTTCTCATTCATTCATCTACTTTCTCGTACTTAGAGACTTTACTACCAACAAGCTACTTTGGAAATGTTTAAAGTAATGACATACACCAAGGTAGATGATAGTGACTAATATATCTGACACAACAAACATGTCAGTCCATTTTTGTTCTTGCCTGTTCTGAAGTAGACACCCATCATTGAAGTGTTCATCAATATACTACCAGAATTTAACTCCTATGGCAGTGAAAAACCCTGGAGTCCTCACTAAAACTTATCCAAAAGTCTAGACTGACTAATATAGTGGCTAAGATATTTCTATAAATTACGGTGAGCATATTTCTGTAATCTAATCTGCGGACATTTCCAGCTCGTAGATGAAAATAAATACATATCATGAAAATTTAAATAGGAAACAGGGACAGTGATGCTTTCATCCGTTTTTAACATATTTATTAATATTTAAACAATAAAAATCAAGTGTAAAAAAACAGCCAAACAACTTATAACTCAACTTAAAATAACTAACTACCTGATGATATAAACTAAAGGTCACCGATCAGATCTAAATACATATCTAGGCAAACCTTTGTTGGTCCCTGGAGAACAGCAGAGCCAAATTAGTGCCTTATAAGGAGTTTTCAATCATTCTGTTTAATTTTATCTGAGTCTATTTACTCATCCCAGCTGCAGCCAATGGTCTGTCTTACTTTATGTTGATTAGCTTGGTTTATGTTACATTTCCTGTTCAGATAAGCTCTTTTTTTATTAACCTGGGCACAAACCAAAATCATATAATAGGCCTATTCTACTGTAGACTTCTTTATAAAATATTTTGGGTATGCCGTTTAAAAAAATAAAACTACTTTAGCGATTACAACATTGGTTTGAAAACTTTGCCTATGAGCTCATCTAATCCTTTAAAGCCAGAACCTTTAAAAACAATTGTGAATTAATTTTTTTTATTGACCAACACAACATTTTTTTTAACATTTTGGCTACCAGCTAACCATCAATGATGCTAAAGGTACTATTCAGGGTTCCAAACTCTGAGAAAAAATAAATAAGGGACACTGGCCCAGTCCCAAACTGTCGCCCTAAACACTACTCCTAAGCATTAACTCTACGTTTGTGAGTTCCCACGAAAGGTCCGCTATATTCCATCCCAAACCATGTGGTGTCTAGGGCAAGTGGAGCTTCAAATAGAGAGTCTGCTTTAGTTTGAAGTTAGCAGTGCATCCAAAAAGTGAACTATTGGCAGAGGAAACAAATGCATTAAAATGTAAGTTCCGTTTGCCTGCTGCATCTTCGTCACATGGACGGAAAATACAAGTTAGAAAAAAGAAAAGGTATTTTATTAATTCCAACAGGAAAGGTAATCTCAACCTGCTAAAATTTTTCAGAACGTTTGTCGTAAAGACGGAGACGTAAAATAAATGTGATCGTCCACACTAATGCATGTAAAACGCTGTAAATGTAATACCAGGCCTGTAAGTGGCTATGAATTTGGTGCCAAAGCAAAAGCTAAGAACAGGCAACTTAAAATGCTTGAGAAATATTTGCGTGCTAATATTTATACATAGTTGCCCTGCGGGTCCATTTTCAGCGGTTTCAGTCAAATTCCAGGTGCTGAACGCTATGTGCGTGCGTATATTACTCTGTTCTTCCTGGAGATATTCCAGAAGAAGAAGATTCTGCTGTAAGCCCCACAGCAGGGTGAGTACTTTATGAGCAGCAACCATTCAACACAGTAATGGGCGCCATTGTTGTTGTGATATTCATGTCGCGCTATGCGTGTTTAGAGGCGACTTTATGGCGACGCGTGTAAGAAAAAAAAAATCACGATTAGAGCTTAAAGATGAAGAAGAACGGCGTTTCAAAATATTCCCACTCTAAGAAGGCTTGATAAAAAAAAAAAAGATCGCTTACAGTACCCACCTAAACGCCGGGCTTCGTATGGATGAGAGGCTGGTTTGGTGAAAATTTGTGCGCTTAGGCCAGGGTTTGACTTCTCGCTTGTCAACCTGCACCTCAGATCTACAGCCATTTACGTGGGGCGTCACAGAGTTGCCATTGCAAAGACTGCTTTCCATTTCCAGTGGAGGAAATAAGGTGTCCCATTCTCATTTATACTCCACCAACTTCATTCAAGGCTGCAAGTGTGACTTCATTGGAGTGACACTCGATAGTTAAGGGGTAGTGTAAAGGGGACGATTTTTTAGGATGTTTTGCCGAAATTACAGTAGAGTAATTAGGATTGTTGTTGATTGTTTATGTTAGTTGATCATGTCCAAAAAGTTGTTTGGCTAACAGTTGCATAGAAGTTTGTTGTACCCTTTTGTTTGAAGGGTGCTCCTAAAAAAAATCTTCTTTTGAAGGGGTGTATATAACCCTACCAAAAAACTTAAAAAATGAGAAGAGGTTGAAGAGGTTTCAGTTCCCAACCAGGAAGCTTTTTCAATTCAAAATGTCAGGAGTGTCAATGACTATGACCTGGATGACTGAGAATCCTCACCAATTACCCCTTCCCCTAATTCCTAACAGGTATTGGGACACCCCTACCCCTACACATCAATGTGTAAAATGAAGTTCAACCCTACTGACGTTGTGAATTTATTTTTACCTTTTATTATGTAACATCATTGATTAGACACCACATTTTGTTCCTTAAATTGGGACAGTTCATTTTCTAAGGGATAGTTAGCAGCCCTATTGCTATCTGCTGGTGAAGATTCCCAGTCATCCAGGTCATAGTCTTTCTGTCAGGTCTATGCATCTAAAACATCATACATACATGCAGGGAAAGAAAGAAGGCACAGAGACAATTAATTTAGATTTTACTCGCGAGGAGAGAGCAAGAAGTAACTGCAGAGTTTACGAATCCCCACCTCACTCTGCAGTCCAAGCGTTTTGCTCGCTATTTATTAGAAATCAGGGGTCCCTTGTTACAACAGCTGAGACTGCTCTAGAGATCAGAAACAACATGAAAAATGCAGACTTGCAGTCTCAGTAAACATCCTATAAATTTCAGGGTTCAGTCAAAGTTTAAGCTGTTGAAGCTGTTCACCAAAGTTCAGCAGGTTGAGTGCTGCCCGTAAATCAACCACAACCTCCCCAAAAACAAGTTCACAAATCACAGTATACTTCAGAAAAGGTGGCTGTGAAAACATGCACATAGCACACAGCTTTATGCATGATAATACTACACAGATACATTTATATACAATTATTCTAACACTTTCCAAAAAAGGTAATAAAAAAAAAAAACAATCCACTGGACTTTGGTTCCAAGTTTGAAGACGTTTCGCTTCCCATCCAGGAAGCTTTTTCAATTCAAATTGTCAGAAATATTGTTGAATGGGTGAATGAATGAATGTTTGGTGAAGTCTCCTGACTTTAAAAAGCTCTATACTAAAGTACAGGTCATAAAGTGTTAACCAACTACAAGTTTTGGAAGTTTATTTTTGGTGCATGACTCCTTACAATATTTCTAAATAGTTTGCAGTATGTGGCTTTTACAGCCATACAGTTAAAGGTGCTTGTTTATGTGATAAAAGACACAAAAATATGTGGATGGGCTGGGTGATGGTAATTTTTAGGGATGCCACGATATAATCTGACCCCCTATCGGGTATTGGCCTGTATCGGCCTTAAAACTGAATATCGGACATGGGCCACCCCACCGATATTTAACCCGATATTTGATCAGCTTCTGAAGAGTTTCTAAAGTCTAAAAAATAAATAAATACTACTTCTTCTTCTTCTTCCCTCAAAAACTTTTTTACAGACTTAAAACTTCTAAAGACGAGGGAAAAATATTGATACATTAAAATATCCACAATATCTTCATATGCTGATATACCTTGCCATTTAAAAACACCATATCAATCTCTTTACTAATGAAATATTGCTATATGTCATTGTTATGCTGTTTAAATCGAAAATGTTACGTAAATTCTTTTGCCATATTTTTATATGTTGATATATTGGCCTTGCGTATGATATTTTTTTACTAACAAAATCTCACAAGAATTTGCAAAATATCACGAGAGAGTTTGCCAACAGAAGCGATGAAATTTCACTTAGATTTGCAGTAAAGCCAAGATCGATACAGCGCTTTTAAAAATCTATTTGATATCAGCATATGAAAATATATTTGAGTATGCTTATTTTCAAGTGCGGTCAGAAATGGATAACAAAACTGCTATTTTGGATGACTACTTATTTTGGTCCAGCTTTAACATCGGTATCGATATGTCGGTTATTAAACTACATGAGTTTTTAAAATATCGCATATATGGATAATCGGCCAAAATCCCAAAATCGCATCCCTAGTAGTCCGTTTAATACCCTTAATATTTCCTTACTTTGCACTTTTGTTTGACTTGACATTTAAGAAATTAAGTCTACCAAATATTACTTTGTGCCAAACTGTCATCAGTTTATTTTATACCTGCTTTGTAAGCAAACAATTTAAAGTAATTTTATGGTTCGTAGTCTATTTAAACGAAATGTGTTTTAACAGCTTCATGGTTAAATAATTTCTACCAGCAGGAGATCTCTCTTTAAGATGTTATTGCTTTGATAAGGGGAATTATTCTGTCATGGTTTTTTTTTTTTCGATAAAGGAAAACACACCGAGATCGATTGAAAACTGATTATGGTAAAACTTTTTAAAAAGTACAGCAAAATTACATGATTATCTGTCCTATCTGTATCTGTCCTGTCCTTTCTGTATGACTATCATACAGAAAAGTTCTAACATATGAATACAATAACTTGGTTCTGACTGATTTAAAGAGCATGATTTCTTTCAGGACACGAAATGGAAGTAGAAAGGACACAAATAGCTATTTGTGGGTGTTAGATGAAGATAAACGGCTTACTCTACCATTTAATGCATATTTTTGCGTGATTATGTATTTATTTTTTCTTTTCATGCATCCCATGGTGAGAACCTTAAAAAATTGCAACTCCTTTGTTATGCAGAAGCTCTTCATATTTGCTTAATGAATAACACTAACCCTTTTTTAATCATACTTCCTCCTACACCAGATCTGTTATGTCTTATTGGTTACTCATGCTTTTGAATGGGCCTTCTTGTCACGACACCACAGCACCGTTGGATGCACCTTCATTTCACCATTCAGTCTCTTATTTATCAGAACAGGAAACACTCTACACCTTCACAATTTTTGTCTTTTTACAGAGGAAAAGATTAAAACCGAAACTGCATCTGTGTGAGGGAGAGAAACGGCAAGAAGGAAGTTTATCTGTGTGAACATAGCAGGTATCACTCAGTAAAAGATTTTAAAAAATAAAGAGGAAGTCTTTGGGCCTGACTGCTTCACCACATCCTCTTTTAATCTAGCATGCGTACTTTTTAACGAGCGCGGATGACGGGACTGCCACTTGCACATTTTACATCCACATGCAGCAGAAATCATTTTATCCCAACGAGGTTTTACTGAGTCCTCTCTTTTTCATGCATCTCATTAAAAACTTGTTCTCAATCATTCAAAAAGTAAAAGCATCCACCACCGACATGAGAAAGACACTCCTAGGAATCAAAACGTGTTAAACTCTCACGTGCCCTGGAGATCCGACATATTATTTGGAGTCAGGTTACCTGTTAAAACTGTGACTGGGATGTTGTTTGACCAGTTTAACAAAGCAGCCTTTGTTTCTAAATTAGTTTCACAGTCAGGTGAGTTTTTCACTGAGCAACTGATCATTATCTGATAATATCGTGATCAGTTTCCATTAATCAGGAGGGAAAAATTTGTTTTAATGGGCTAACATCTGAATAACCAGACGGAGAAGGAAGGTGATCTCATGAAGTTGGATGTAGCATAGCAGCACAGAAATAACCAACAGCGAGGAAGAAAGAGAGCATGCTCATTACTGTAAACTATGCAGCATAACTGGAGGTTTCAATCTTCCAAAACCAGAGGCACAGATCTTTAAAATGTACAGGTTTTATTTTAACCACATTTCTAAACAGACTTTAGTCTAAATCCTGCCCGCACCTCACTACCGCAATAAAAAAAAAAATGGGAAAAGTACCTTTTTTTCCCATTTTCACTTTCAGTTTGCTCTAAACAAGGCCAGACTGCACAGACATGCTTCTGTTTGTTAAATGACTGCTTTGAATGATTGTCATGGAGATACCGCTTTAGGGGCCTTCCAACAGCATCTATTAAACACCTCATTACCAAAATGATGAAGTAGTGAGTTAAATACTGAATATTAATACTTCTAAAATAAAACACAATGCTGCATAGCAGAGAACTAACATTGAACATTTAACCTGGCCTGCATGTTGAATTTTCTCAATATTTGAGTGTTTTACAAACACATGATAATTCATCTTGTCCCGCTCCTCTTTTCAACCGTGTGGGAATGACCCAAAATAGGTCGCAAAATGGTAAATGGCATGTACTTATATAAGCGCCTTTATTCAAGTTAGGAGACTTGACCAAAGCTTTACTACTTCATTCACCCATTCACGCACCACACTCACACACTGATGGTGGCAAGCTACATTGTAGCCACAGCTGCCCTGGGGCTCACTGACAGAAGCGAGGGGCTGCCGTACACTGGCGCCATCTGACCACCATCAGTAGACAATGCAGGTGAAGTGTCTTGCCCAAGGACACAACGACACTGAAAGTCAGAGTCGGGGCTTGAACCCTTCAATTTCAGGGCAAACTCCTACATCCAACGCCACTGTCGCCCTGATCCACTGTCGCCCAATCATGTCATGATTTTGAAGCATGTTGGTTTGATTGCTCGTTTCCTTCACCTGTCTAGCTCTGCCCTGTTCCTCATCAGATCCACCTGTTCTGGTTTCCTATTTAAGCTCACTGTTTCCCAGCCAACAGCGCCTTATTCTTGAGCTTTTGGTGAAGAGAGTTTTCTAGCATAGTGTTCTGATTATCCACTCCTGATCCGTTTCTGCCTTTGGACCTTTGAGCCTGCCTGCCCCTTTCTTATGAGATTTGCCTGCCTGTCTCCAGTCTCCTGTCTGTTCCATGGGGATCGTTCTCCCCAGTCTGTCATGGCTGATGAGCCTCCTGTTCATTAGACCGTCACACAATGATTGTGTCTTTAGTCGATTGACAGCTTAGAGATTCTTCCTGCTAACAACCATCAATTTCCACAACTAATTGAAGAGACCCTTGTAGCAGAAGTTACAACTCCATTAAATTTCCCCTAAGGATTAATAAAGTGGTTTTAAATGTAATCTATTTCAATTTTGCTGGTTTTCACCCTGTTAGATGCTCTTTTTAGTGGGACAGATTGCTCTAAAATCAACAACACAATCCAGGTAACAGTCCTCTGATGCTTGATGCTTCTCCAGGAGGACTTAATGGCATAAATTAGTGACTGAAAGCAATTTGCCGGGTTAGTATAAATGATTTCTAGGAAGTTGAGGTTGAAGTTTGTTGAGGTGTGCTGTTATTTGTAGGTTTAAAAATCCACTGAATTGAATGGAGGGGCTGCAGGGTAGTATTGCTGGCAGAACTGCTGCCTTGCCAGGAGACTGTCCAAGGCTCAAACCCTGGCCTGGGGTTTTTCTGCATGGAGTTAGTATGCCTGGGTTCCTCATAGATTATTTGGCCTCATTCCACAGTTTAAAAGAATTGACTATTGTGTTAAAGGAAAATTCCCGGTTTTAACACTTTTATTTTCATTTTCTATGCAAGTGTCTGAGGATGAAATCGAATGATGGACACCAAAAGTTTTGACAATTGGTTCTGTCTCTGCTATTTGGCTCATGCAGAATCCCCCTGGCTGCTTCAGAATGGCTTCCATGGTAGTGCATGTCGATAATGTCCTTAAAAACAACCTTAAGCGTTCTGCTTTTTAAAATATGCTACTCACCCGAGGGTCGTCAGCGCTGTTCAATGACGTTTCCAAAAAAAAGTTTCGTAAAAGAAAAAGCGTTCCTGTAGTGTTTTATTTAGCATTTTGTAAATCCCGGTGAGTAGGGATTTCTGTTGGAATAGTCAATATCCCTCACGCCACCGGAAACGGAAATGGGGCCTGTTTACGCGCATAGTTGTAGTCTTTTAAAAGCTTCACTCTGTGCGTATGTACTCCGGCGTCCGAGGTGCTCGCGCGTCTCCTGTTAAACACTTTAAAAACTCTCAAAATGGAATACGAAGGTGGATTCTTGAGGAGGACATATTGGACTTTGAGTTTGGCCGGTAGAGGATACCGTTTTGAACGAGGAATATATACTGAGGGGAGGAGTATATAGAGACATTGTAAGCCAACTAGTGAGGTCTGGGTGTACAGCGCTTCAGATTGAACGAGAGGGGAAGCGGAAGTTTATAGCGGTTGTGATGTATCGGAAAAATAGTTCTGGGATTTACAAAAATGCTAAATAAAACAAGACAGGAACGGTTTTCTTCATGAAACTTTTTTGAGCACGTCATTGAACAGCTGGCGACCGGTGAGTAGCATATTATTTTAAAAAGAACGATTTAAGTTGTTTTAAGGGACATTATCGGACATGCACTATGGAGCCATTCTGAAGCAGCCAGAGGGGGATTCTGCATGAGCCACATAGCAGAGCAAGGACCAATTGTCAAAATTTTTGTTGCACCTTCGAATGCATCCTGGACACTACAGAAAATGGGCTAAAAGTGTTAAAAACGTAATTTTCCTTTAATATGTGTTAATATTACCCTTAGGTGAGAGTGTGTTGCCCTTCAATAGACTGGAGACCTGTTCACAATGTGCCAAGCCTTTCAAACGTTCAGCAGAACTTTTCGACCTTATTGGACAAAGCCACACCGAGTGCCCGCCCACCAAAGTTTGGTCTTAGCCAACTTTGGTAAAAGAAAATAACAGCCAACCCCATAAGAACATACAATTTACACTTTTATGATCTTGGTGTTCTTCTTTGAAAGATGAAATTGTGGATTTTGGCGAAACACATGTGATAGCAACAGTTATGCTTACATCCCAATGCGCTGCAATGTTTATTCTGGTTTGACTGTGGATATCTAACGCTTTAGTCACACTATGTTCAGCCTTGTTCCATAACACAGCAACAGGAATAGGTGAAAAATTTTGGGTCCGTCTCAGATGGCTGATGGTTGGGACCAAATACTTCACTGGGAAAATTTTAAATCTAGATAAGTCATTTTTTTCTTAAAATAAGTGCATTTGTTCTTGGATTGAGGAGGAAAAGGAGAAATTTTGCCAATGGAACAAGACAATTTACATATTTAAAATAAGAAAATATAACTGCATTGTCTTATTTTAAGTGCATTTTATCTATTTATCTTATTTTAAGAGCAAAATACTCATTCCATTGGTGAACTATCTAATTTACCTACTCAAATTGAGGGTAAATACACAAAATTTAGGAAATTTTAACTTATTTCTAGATCATTTTTCCAGTGTTCAAATTGAAGCTTGAACAGGTGGATCTGATGAATGGTAATGAAACTGGGCGGAGCTAGACAGGTGGATAAAATTAACCAATAATCCAGTCATCAGTGCCAAGAACATGACAAAAATAACTGCCTTTTCTTATTTTAAGCGCATATTCATCTTATTTACCTACACAAACTAAGGGTAAATACATTTTTTTTTAAGAATTATTTACTTATTTCTAAATAGTTTTTTCTATGTAGGATACATTTTTTCCAAGTTATTTACTTTTTTATTCTGTTTCACATTAAATAATAAGCTCTACAAGGCAAGGTTTATTTTATACAATAAGTAACCTAAAAGAAGAATGCTTTGAAAGTCCACTAGGTAAGATGGGCAACTCTTCAAGGTCAACTCTTGCAATCAAAATGCTAAAAATATCAAATTTGGATAAATTTCTTTTGTATTTTTAAATGCTTTGCTCTTTTTAAAGCAGAATGCTTTTTATCAGACTGTTGGATTTTTAACTCACTAGAACATATTGCTCTTTATATGTCAGCTTTAAGGGATTATATGTTGGATATATTTTGGATTTTTCCCTGGTTAGACACATTCCACAGAAAGCGCAGAAAATATCTAGTCATCAGCCTTACAGACGCAAAACTCCTCTCTACCAACTTAAATACTGAATCCTTTGCAGACGTTTTACTGCTCTGCATATACAAGATTACATCAAAGTTGGTATTTTTTTTCCTGGGTGCTTAAATCTTTCCAGATGTGTATTTATCAATTTACCATTGACATATGTAAGTTTGTCTTTAACAACAATAAAAAGAATAATTAAATCTATGATGGCGTACATCCGATGGAAAACTGGTATAAACAGCTCAGACGTTGTTCTAGCTGACCTACAGAAAAACCCCATATTAATGTCACTATGTTAGAGCTAACAATAAAAGAGCCTTATTGCCAATCCTGATCTGAATTGCAAAGTGAAACTTGTAAAACTTTTCTTTCTTCCTCATTCATCTTTTTTATATTGTATGGAACCTGAAGTTACACTGCAGTGACCTTAATTGTCATGCAAATGTAGTTTCTATATTTATATTTACAATGGGGGTTATACAAACTTCTTATTTTAGAACATAGTAGTTTTATGAGCTGAAAAGTTTCCATAGGTAATGTTAAGATCCGGGGAGAGCAAAAAGCTTATGCTTGCCTATTTAATTTATACTGAGCTTCTTTGTTCTTAGTTCAGTCATGAACGCGTAACCATTGTCAATCATTTTTGTTAAAATGCTTATCAATTTTTATTTCAATATGCACGTACAGTGTTATGTAACAGGAAAAAAATCCTGCAAATTTGATATCTGCAGAAGGTAACTGGACATTTTGTTGTTTCTTGAAAAGATTTCTCCTCCGATCCAAATGATAAAGCAGTGTAACAATCATTTCATACATAACACAGTTTGCATGACTATAAAAGAGAGCACCCAGCTGCGTGAAAAACTCATATCCCTCAAAACCAGGCTGTCTGTTTTTTTAAATTTTCTCTGGAGGAAATTACTCCTCTATATTTTAATTCAGAAAAGCATTTCAAGCATGAAATGTCTGTTTATAGTCACACCACACAATCTGAAGTAGATATAAGTCAGGGCCACTTCAACCGCCCACCATGTCTGACTGCTAGTAAGATATTAGTAGGATTTTTATCTTAGTTTCATCCATTTTTACAGCTTGCACCATCTTGTCTTTCAGTGGTTGAGCAGATTTAGTAGTTTCAGTTGCAGCACATTTAGAAAAATCTTATAGGCTCATCAACATGTATTTATAATTTAACATAGCACCAGAGTGGCTTTAAAAAGCCCTTTTCCTGAATAAATGATAGCATTATTTAAAGACATACTGAGGTTATCTTTGTCTGATATTTTTTTATTAGACACAAAGCAAAATATGATAAAATCTAAAACAGAAAAAAATATATATTTTATAAATGTGTGTGAAAAATAAATTATTATATTTAATCCTTTTACTGAGGAATGATGTTAGAAGTTTATTTGTTTTAATTTTTTTAATTGATGCTATGAGAAGAAAGCAATGCCCACATCTAGAGAATACATCAACAGAACACACAGAGTTTAGCTTCAAGTCATGTTAAACAGATTTTCCCAACCATCGACTTTCTAAGGTTTAACATATTTTGTTTATACAGTAGATTTTTTATTGATAGCGTTGATCTCCCAGGAGAAGGCAGTGCATGATACTGGACCCATGAGAAGTTGATAAAGCCCAGAATTCCTTAGCATATTTGAAAAAAAAATTACTTTTTTCTCAAATACAGAAAAATAAATTCATCAAAAAACAAACTGATCAATATAAAATCTACTTTAAAATTCTCTCTTATAACATAAAAACAAATCAAGGTTTCATTGATCTGAATTTCTAAAAATCTCTACTCGGTGTAAAGTTATCCTTGAGATTTGAGCTTTTGAAGTATTTCAAATTTAAAGTAACACACAGTGCAGTTAAAAAATATTAAATGTGTGAAGAAAGCTTTAAAGGATATGTCAGCTGTAGCATCTGTTAGGTTTATTCAATGATAATTATAAAATTTATGTGTGCTTATGAAACATTTGTGCAAGGGGATGCTCCACTCCTGTCTCATGGTTCAGTCAGTGAGGAGACCATCCTGCCTTGTCATTCTGATGGAGCATTCTGTCTTCATGAACTGATCAATTGTTCTGTTAGAACAATACTCTGTTTGTAACCATGCTTCATGTTCTGTTAATAAACGCTCCAGTGAGAGATGGGGATCAACTGTTTCTCCTTCCTGCAGGAATTGTATCCATAATTGTGTATTTTAGTTCTTCTTAAGCAAAAACCTACATTTAATGAACCCGACAGCATCATTAGCTAACAGTTAGCCAGATGCTGCATCATGGCTTATGCTGTAGGAAGGCCTATTTAATGTTTGCATCTTGAACTAATTACTCCTAAAAAAAAGTCTACTAAAATAAAAGGCCCCATCCAGGGGTGGGTTTAGGAAATTTGGGGCCTTAGGCAAAGACAGGCAGGGGGCCTTCTGAATTCGGAAGACAACACATAAAACAAACCAATTATACAGATACAGAAATTTTTATTGAATTTTAATAGAACAGACATACATTATTTGTTCTACATTTTGTCCTCTAAGGGTTGCTTTCCTCTCTATGTTTTGTACTCAGCTGACTTTCCATTAGGGGTGTAAATCTCATCCATCATTGCGTATTCGATTCCAGTATGCGATTTCCTGACTTAACGATTGATTATTTTAGAACACTCAAGAATACACCACACGATTCGATTAGATTCGATTAATTGTTAACTTTTTATTATTATTATTTTTACACCTTACAGGCTAAAACAAGTTTCAAGTTTGAAATAAATCAATGAAAGAAGCTGTAATATTGTTAAGCATTTTTTTTTAGAAACAACAGCAAATAAAAAAGCTAGAAAAGTTGCATCAAAAATACTGCAAAATACTGCTAAATGAGTTCAATTCAATACCTCAGCTTCCAGACGTCCCCGCCTCTTTGAGAGACGCTCCGGCACCTTTCCAAAATTGTAGCTGACCGCGACAGTGCAGCAGACAGGAGGTCGGTTGTTTTGTTTTTTATGACCGTACCATGAAAAATAACTGCGAGAAGTTTGACCTACAGAAGAGCGAAGTGTTAGGAGAACGCTGGGACCTCTTTTTCCAGCTGGACTCTCCGCGCTCTTGGGACTCTATGTCCTCCCGCCGTCGGATTCAAACTCGCCTCACTTCGGCCGTTTATCTAGACCCACAGCTGCTAGTAGCACAGACCACGCCTACATTAGCATAATTTAAAAAATGTTCGCGCCAAGTCACTGTGCCAATACTGCTGTAAGCGTGATAAACTAGTGGTAGCCAGGTAGGAGGGCAGGCCAGGTTTAGCCGCCGCCGCAGCACGGAGTGAGAATGCCCAGTATAAATGGATGTACAGGACTGTGAGGAAAAAAAAACATGAATCGATTATCTTTTTATTTGGATGAAATAATAGCTACATGAATCATGCGACAGCAGACAAGATAGAGGCGAGCAGGAGGAGGCGGGGTTATCAATCTACTTGCTCTGAAGAGCAGAGTTCGCTGCTTTTAGATATGTTGTTGCCAAAGTCTCCACTACCAGAAAAAGTCACTAGATATGGCACTAGGCGCTTTTCATTAAAATCAAAGTGCTAGAGGGATCTGAAAAGTTGCTTAAATATATAAGTTGGCAACACTGCTCTTCGCACTGTTTGTTTTCCTGCTGTCTGTTTGAACCTTTCTGAACATATTACCCAGCAAAATTGGGACAAATGAAGGAGGGTAATGCTGAGGACACAGATTAATCATTATATCACGTTTTAATGGCATTTTAGCAAAAGGATTCTTATCAAAAACATAATTAATATTGCACAACTTTCTCAAATTTTTTGGTATTTGTATGGTAGTTTGGAGCAAGTTTATATCTTTTAAATTGTGGATTAGTTTAACAAAACGCAAAGCAATACAGCAGACTAGCAGAAACAGTAACTTACTTAACTTTGCCTTTACTGGATTGCTGTCAATGCTCTATTTTGTGACAGCTAAGCTTTCCATTTTCCTGACTTGGCTGAAGCTGAAAGATCTTGTCTTATCTTCTTCATCATGACCATGTCATTGCATGTTGATCGTGCTGTAAAAATGCAAAAAAAAAAGAGAGGGGAAAAAATCTAATTAAGCTGCAGTATTCTAATTTTGATATCTTGTAAAGCAAAAATTATGTTCTTATATGCACTGTCAAAGCTGTCATGCAGTTCTAAGTTTTTTCCAGTTAAGATTGTGACAATGAAAATAAAAGTTGATCATGAGGCTGGTTTACCAGGTTAAACACTTATGTTTAACACATTTTAGAAGTAGCTTTTGATTTTATTTTCATCCGTGCCGCTCTTATCTTAGTTTTCTTAAGTTTAAGGAGGAAGTAAAAACATTTTGACGTCTGTCTCTTAACAGAGGAATGACAGCAGTTAAACGTTCTCACGCCAGTCACTGCCTGGACTGCAGAGATCAGATAAAGGAGTTATTTTCTAATTTTACCTTAATCAAACATCTTAGTTGTAAATTCATAACTGAGTTTAAGGACACGCAGTGCATGCTGGTTCTTTTTTTGTAAGTACTGTAAGACATGCTGTCACTGGTTGAGCTATTGTGCTGATAACAGCGCTAAATACTGACTTATGAAGGCAGAATGAGGAAATGGAGAGTGTTATTTTAGATGCAATACCTTGCAAAAGTTTTAGTAGTCTAGGCAACTCAAAATGCAAAGGTATTTTTAGCATTAAATTTAATTCGAAAACACTGTTGAAGTTGTTGTTCCTATTAGTGAAGTAGATGAGTAATAAAAAGAAAATCTCACTATAAAAATTTCCCACAACAAAATGATCCTAAGAAGTCATGAAATTATGAAAAATGGAAAGAGAAAATTACTAAAATAGAATTAATGCTAGAGGGGTAAAATGCCATTCCTTACATGCGCCAGTTAAATACAAATTCCCATCACATCCCTGTTTTCACTGGTATAATTAAGCTTACAACTGCTGATATTTACATCCACTTAAAAGTAATCGACAATTTAACTGGTATTTTACATGAAACTCCAAGATCGTTACAAAGCTAATGGATGGTTAACATTTTAGCAATTTGCTGTATTATAACTCATTGCAGGAGTTCCTCCTTGTGTCTAAATTTAACCTGAGCAACGCCTCACTTCCCTCCCCTATCATCTAGTTTCTTTTCTTAACTCTGTGCTTCTAGCAGCACACCTTTTTAGCTCCTGATGTGGTTCAGCGTTCCATTTTAAAACTCTCATATCATACTGCAGATTGTCTGCCTGCTTGTAGTGGTGCCCTTCCTCAGTACTTGCGAAACTTTCCAGTTACATTTGCAATATAGCTTTAATATTTTTGACTTTAGTGGACAAAGTAGCATTATTTATTAAAGCTTAAGCAATAATTAAAACTAGAAGACTTAATTCAATCTCACTTCTCAGCCAGTCACCGTCTGATGCTGCTGCAAGCCTAGTCTTATGCTCACCTCCTCCATGGCCAATCATCATCTAGAGCCCCATTTACACCCTTTTGAATGGTACAAGCACGGTAACAGAGATAACTAATGAGTGTAAATGGAAGGCAACTGAACTGGACTGTGCCAGACACAATCAAACCGCACTAAATCTAGTACTAGTTCAACAGTAGGGCTTTGCATGGTTCAGTTGTGGCTCGGTTCTCTGATAACAGAGTGCATGAGCAGAACGTTTACAGTCAGCTAACTCATTTCGTAGGTTTTCCGGCATGTCTGGCTGTACAATTCACCGATCTCTTCGTCTGTTAACAACACAAACTTCTGCTTCTCATCATCCCAGCGTGATGCGATCTGGGATGATGCCCAGAGTGGGGCTCTCAATTAAATTTGGGTGTGAGTCTAAACTCAGCATAGGGCTCTGCTTTAAGGAAATGACTGTTACAACAACAGCTGCTCATTCATAATGTCATAACCCCCTATGCTTATGTGTTCCACCGGGGCCTGAGCGCCAGATTTCAATTTCTCTAATTAGCTGTGTTTCCATCCAACTGAAATGCAAATATTAAGTTAAATTTTAAAAGTTAAATAAAAAAAAAAATGCAAACTAGAGGTGTTTCCATTTGGTTTGCAACTAATTAACCAAGCACCGCCATTGCATCCTATGTTGTTGCCCATATTATCTATTTGAGAGCAATTTAGCTCCATAATCTGGCTCCCTGTCAGAGTCCAAAATCATGTTTGGTCGATATGTGTCTCTAAATTGCCATTAGGTGTGATTGTGTGTGTAGTTGTTTTTTTTCAAGCACATTTTAGAATAAAAGCAGTTGAAGTTCTAGACCATATAATTACAGTTATGGGTCTTTGAGTTTTACATTGTCTAACAAATTCCTTATATATGAATTAGTAAAGCAATGGGGATGCAAAAGTCAAAAATCTTTGTTAAAAAGAATATACACACCCAAGCAGGAAGCAGATGCACCTCTGGAGTTTTTCTTTGCGATTTCATCCACCCTTCAAATCATTGTGGAATTTTGGCACCATCTTCTTAACAATGTTGCTTTAGTTCATTAAGTTTTGCCGACAGGTTTGTTTTTTTGTCACTTCTTCACCTCCCACCACAAGAATCCAGTCAGGCTGTGGTCTGGATGTTGACTAGCCCAAAGTGTCATACATTCTTATCTTTTTTGCATCTATCACTCTGTTTAGGATCCTTTAGAAGTTGCTTTAGCTAATTAGTGCTACTGTTAAGTTCTCAAACTAAATTAAAGCACATTAAATACAAGAAAACTCCTGTTAACTTCTGACACTTCTGGGTTAATTTTTTTCTAGAACTTTTTATTGGAGAGAGCACATTTTGTAAATGGAAATTTATTATAAAATGCAATCGAGAAATTAAAGATTGTAAAAAAAAAACAAAAAAAAAACATATCATTCAAAAAAAGCTTGACAGAATCTTTGCTGTTTTCTTGGATTCTTTTAAATCATATTTTCTTTATATTTTATTTTAAAATTGAGCCTTACACATTATATTTTTTTCTAATTTTATTCAACAGATCAAACTCTCTTTACTTCAGATTTTATAAGTATGCCCCAGAAGGGAAAGATTTATGATCTCTAAAGATCAATTTGATATAAAAAAATATATATACATACCGTATTTAATAAAAAAAAACCACATTTAAATGTTTTCAGATATTATTATTTGAGAAAAGAAATCTGAGAAAACAACAAAGTACCCCCCAAAACCGTTTTGATTCGGAATATGTTTGGATTAATTTCTAGTTTGCATACAGTTTTTCAAAATTCCATTTATAGCATACAAAAATAATGGGCCAAAATTCACTCCTTTTAACTTAATCATCATCTCAGATAGAGTGTGGGAGCTATGGTGGTAAAGCAAGCCCAAATTATCCATTCCATTTCCTCCAACAAAACTCATAGGCTATATACCCTTATAACGGTTTCATCCATCCATCTATTTTCCGTCACTCTCATCCCAGTCGGTTGCAAAGGGTGCTGGTGCTTATCTCCAGCTGTCAATAGGCAAGAGGCAGGGTACATCCTGGACAGGTCGCCAGTCCATCCCAGGGCAAAATGGAGACAAACAGGACAAACAACCAGTCACGCACACACTCACACCTTAGGAGAATTTAGAGAAAACAATTAACCTAACCGTCATCTTTTTGGACTGTGGGAGGAAGCTGGGGTACCTGGAGAACCAGTGATGGGAGTAACGGCGTTGAAAGTAACGGCGTTACTAACGCCGCTACCTTTTTTAGTAACGAGTAATCAAAATTATTACTCTTACTGTAACTATAACGTAGTTACAATTACAGACACCCGTTACTGCACGTTACTCAGGTCGCACAATTAACCTTTTTTTTCATGATAGGACTGCGTATGCGCGTGCCATGAGAGAGGGGAGGATGGAAGTGAGGAGGACTCCAGCAGCAAAACAGCGTTTTCCAGATGGAAATACTGGTGTTACATGGGAGCTGCGTTCCCCATCAGATCACGGTTTTTCCCTGCATCTCTCCACAACGCCTAGCTTGAGAGCCGCGATTCACAGCATAGCGACAGGGAGCCAGCGTATGCTGCGCTAATGGCGCCCACTGTGCTGGCGCCACAGGGGAACTTACGAGGCGCGTGACATCGATCATTAGCCTATATGGAGAAAGCAGAAATATGGATGGATGGATGGATGGATGGATGGATGGATGGATGGATGGAAGGAAATAACTAATAAGTTACTGTTTACTACTACACTGAATACTACTTTATTGTGGAAGGTAGCTCAGATTTACTAACAATTAATGTTTTTCAAAGTAAGGTGCCCAACACTGTGGAGAACATAAACACATGCTCAGGGAGAACATATAAACTCCATGCAGAAAGACACCAAGCCGGGAATCGAACCCAGAACCTTCTTGCTTCAAGGCAGCAGTGCTACCCACCGAGCAGCCTAATATCAATTTAAGTTGGTGTTTTCGGATTTTTTTCCCAAGCATGTTTTTTAATCCTTGTTATTATATTACTGGTATTAACTTTAGCAGACGTGCTTCTATGACCGGGCTCTTGAATTCTTTAATGTAAGAACGTTGAAATTGCTGTAAATCTGCTATAACCGCTGCTTTACTAAAAGTAAATATTGAAGTATGATTAACTGCACATTGCTACCTCTCTTAAATCCTTAAGAAACAGCTTTGATCTTGTTTTTTTCATAGTCCTGTTTGTACAAACAGCATGCCAGAAAGTGCCAGAAAGCTCTGCCTCAATCATATGATCCAAAAGGACATTTTTCAGGGTTTAACCCTCTGGTTGATTGGAAAGACCCATACTTATCTGTCTTTGGGGAAAAATGTTTCCTTTTTTCCAAATACAGTAAGAACTTTATCACAGAGGCTTACTCATATCACAGATCTCCTATCATGTTTAAGCCTTTTATTATTCGGTGACTAATTCTGTTGGTATATTTGGTGTCATAACAACAAAGGATGGAAACTAAGAATCAGAGTTAGCAGGCATGAAATTGAGTTCACAGGACAAAACAATGCATGACAAGAATGAAATAAGATCTGCTACTGACAATAGTTTTGGGAAAACTTTAAATCTCAGAGTTCCTGTTTATAAAAACCAGTTAGCTATAGAATAATCTCCAATTCTAACTTGTCCAAATCTTATGATTTGTTTGCTTGTTTAAATTTAAGGTAGACAGAAAAGAACATAAAAAAATTATTTTCAACAATATGTTATTGAATTTTAAAGGGGAACGCCATTTTTTTTTTACATTGGGCCCTTAAGTTTACGTTATTACATCATGTTCTACTCACCCATAGGAGTTTTGTGTTATTTGGAGCTGTTCCGAAGATATTTCAGTTTTGTTATTTTTTTGTTTGATATTCAGTTTTGCCCAATGTAAAAAAGAAAAAAAAATGGCATTCCCCTTTAAATGACCGTTAAAGTACTTCCATATTCAACAACTGAAGGGGTTTTTTTTGCACTCTTTTCTTTGGCACTTTGAAGGCCTAATAGAAAATCACATTAAAGCCAGATTTATACACATTTATACAACCTTTTAAAAGGACCCAATGTAATTGTAATTTGAACATTTAGTGTTAACAATAATAATAATAATACATTTTATTTGTATTGCACTTTACATTTCAACAAAATCTCAAAGTGCTACAAAATTCATTGTTAAAACAAAACCGTACAATAAAAACAGCATACATAGTTAAAACGAGACATTACAATAAAATAACATATGTAGTAAAAACAAAACAGTAAAATAACCATAAAACAACTAATGTTCAAAGGCCATTTTAAATAAAAATGTCTTGAGGCCTTAAATATGTTTTGATTTTCCTATTAACTTAAAAATGGTAATTTCTGCTATCCTAACCTTTTTTGCTATTTCTACATTGTTGTCAATTTAAATGTGCTCTGGTTCAAACTGAAAATGTTTAATGATACTCATTGCTGTTTTGGCCGGACAAAGCTGCAGGACCTAGAATGCATAATTCACCCAGAATGCATTGCAGCATAAACAACATGGCTGCCTCCGTTTGACAATACTTTATTTAAATGAATTAAAACGAAACAGCTTACCGTATTTTTACTTTATTGTATTTACATAAAAAAATAAACATTTCTAAAATAAAGTCTATTACATGCTGATGAAGATTCTCAGTCATCCCTTGGGTCATGATGTCATTCAGAAAAATAAGATATCCAGAAAATATCCACTGGACTTGGTTTCCAAGATTTTAAGGCGTTTCGCCACCTCTCCAGGAAGCTTTCTCAATTCAAATGTCTGGATCCGCAGTAGGTTTGAGTCTTTATATAGACAACGCCTTGTATTGCTTGGAAACATGCAAATGGAAACCGATTAGTGGGTCGTTTGGTTCCATTATTAGTCTTTAATATCTGAAACCTGTCTATGATTCTGAGGGTCGGTCGTTAAGGAGATATTGTTCACCGGCTGGAGCGTGGAGGTACTTTGTTCCTCTGTGATGGGGTGGGGGGTGTGTTCACCCAAAGACTCACTGCGGATCCAGACATTTGAATTGAGAAAGTGTCCTGGAGAGGTAGCGAAGCGTCTTCAAATCTTGGAAACCAAGTCCAGTGGATTTTTTTTTTTTACTTTTACGGAAAGTCTATTACAACTAACCATCTGAGGCTAACTGCTTCAAACCGATGAACAAGCTGGTTGAGTTGAAATATTGTTTTATGCTGTTCTACTCGCTATTTTTTGTCAATTGCTCCTGTTACTCTTTGAATTCACCAGCAAAAATTTGTCTTCGGTTTATTATTCCAGTCCATATCCCATAATGACAGAGAGTGACTATCTGTGAGTGAGACAGATTTCACTATCACAATCTTAAAAGTCATTATTCTATGAGATCTCAATATACCCCAGATATTTAAGGTAGGATCATAGAAAAAAAGGGATAATAAAGCAATTCAAACTCACAAACTGTTCAAAATACAATCAATGAAAACCAAAGAGGCTGGAGGAATTTCAACAAAAAGGAAACCAAATACCTCATCAAGGAACCTGACGCTAAGAATAGCACAGATCTGAGTGGATTGTCGATTGACAAGGAGATTTATCTCCCTGTTCACACTTGTAAATGTGAAAGAATGGGGTGTGTGTTATAACATTGAGCAAGACGGTTCTATTAATAACCCACAAGGAAGATAATATTTGGTGGCTCTTTATGTCAGGCATTCATAAAGCTCACTGAAGCCGTACAACAAGGGAGCATAACTGGGTTTGCACTGATTTCAGTTACTGTGTGATGGGACGGAAAGTCGGCCTCAGGTGGAGGACTATAGATGCTGGAATCTGAGTGAAGGGGTTCTTCACAGGAAAGAGCTGCATCATGCTTGCCCTGAGATTTAGTCAATCACTCACTCATTGTTAAGTTGATGCAGTTTGACAATGATTGGATTCCTTAAGAAGTCACATACAGTCCTTAAGGACACAAGGAAAATGTAAGTGCAGTAAATCTGGGATACCTTAAGGGACGCCCAAGGCTTGTTATTTCCTGTGTGACTCGTACATATCTTCAGTATTCCTGCTTTTCACTATCTGCAATGTGGAGATTTGTGTGTTGCATTTGGTGTTCTAAGCAATCTATTGCCATAGATGTACTTATTGCACTTTTCTTTAAAATGTGATAATGTTCAAAAAGAGATATGTATTTTATCCTCTTTGCAGAGAGAAAACCTATGAAACGGACCTACTTGGAGACTCTCTTGAGACGGTCCTTTCCAAGAAAAGTAATTTCCTTTTGCTTTCAGGCATTTCAGAAGTAATGTCATGGTTGGCTACTGCTGTCTTCATAAAGCTGCTCTGTTCATTTTCCGTTAAAGGTGGTCAAAGGGCGTTTCGGGACTTTTTGAAAACGGAGTTCTGTGAGGAAAACCTTGATTTCTGGCTCGCCTGTAAAGAATATCAGACGTGTGACAGTCAAGAGAGACGGACACAGATGGCAGCGAGGATTTATGACGAGTTTATCAGGAATAACTCCCCCAAACAGGTGAGGATATTTATTCCTGAACATACTTTGCAAATAGTTATTAAGGGAAGTATTCACTCCCTAAGCTTTATAGCTTTACTTAGGACACAACGACAAAAGTCTTTGTCAATTTTTCAGACTATAAGGGATAGCCCAACATCAAGTTGTGTTTAAATGTAAAATGTGGCTGAAATGATTCATTACTTTTTTATAAAAACACTGAAAGGTGTGGCCTGTGTGTGTGTTTAATACCATGCAGGACCAACTACAGCAGGAGTATGGAGGAAAAAAAGTGCCAAAATTAAATAAATGAATACAGCATTAAATAAAGAATTAAATGTGTCAATAATTAATTAAATGTGGAATTAAATAAATAAATGTGTCATTCATTAATTAAAACCATGTCACTAATATAAAGTGCCACAATTAAATAAATAAATACAGCGATAAACAATTAATTAAATGTGTAATTGAATTAAATAAATAAGGAATTAAATATATAAATGTGTCATTAATTTAATAAAATATGTCTTCATTTTATTAAAAAAATATATATATATATAATTATTTCAGTGTGCATTTAATTATTTCATGGTCCTGTGTCGCAGTGCATTGAAACCATTAAAAGAATCTGTCAAAACTCACCCATCAAAGTTAGGGGGGCGGTTATCTAACACCTGATTGGTCACCCTGCACATTAAGGCTGAAGCAAATGGATTACAGAGACTTCGATTTGTGTTAACCCCGCCCCCTAACTATTAGTGACGTGGTTTTAATTAATGAATGGCACATTTATTTATTTAATTCACATTTAATTAATTATTGACACATTTAATTATTTATTAAATGCTGTATTTATTTCTTTAATTTTGGCACTTTTTATCCTCCATACAGGAATTAATGTTGCCTGTTTATGGCAACATGAATTATGGTTGACTCATGACCCAAACTACAGGTTATAATGATATTCATTGCATTTTGTTTGCAGCCCAAAAGGTCAAACTTTGGTTTGTTTTACTAGAAAAAAAATAATATTTTTTTAGGGGTATTTAATGCATCTATCTAATTATCAGCTGATTCTGTGGATCTCTGCAGTTCCTCTAGTTTCACCACGGCAACTGGTTGCTTCTCCGATTAATATTTTTATGGAAAGGTTCTACCTTTCAGATGGACAGCCATGTCTTGGTAGATTTTCAGTTATTGCTTTTACAAATTCTCGAAGATGGATTAAGTATAGTTCTGAAAACTGCCAGCCTGGCCAGACTGTCTTAGGTCATGTGCACAGCATATTAGTCTGGAAAGGTGGAAAGGAGCAGGTAAAGCCTGATTTTTTAGGTGGGACCAACATGAGTACAAATGTGAAGCAAAAATCTTTTTTTTTTTTTTTCCAAACAAAAGCTCTCACAGTGACCAGCTGTTGAAAACATCTCTTGCAGGCCATCTTTAAAACATTGCTCCATTGCAGCTGCAATCTTGATTGTAATGGTTACATAAAAGCACTGTTGAAATATGGCCCCGCCTGCTGCGCTGTGATTGGTCCGGTCAGTTTTAGACTACAGTATTGATCCCTATAAGCCTGTGTATGTCAGTCTGGCTGACCAGGCTAGTGAGATGAATTTGGGTTGTAATTTTACAATCTAACCATAGTTTATACATTCCAACATTATCTCTGACTTGTTTGCTGTGTTTGTTGGTCTTCATTGTACCGTTTATTCATGAATGTTCTGTAAAAACTAGTGTTGCACTGATGCCATTTTTTGGCTCCGATACCGATACCGATACCTGGCTGTGCAGTATTGACCGATACCGATCCAATACCGATACATTCTGCTCGGAATTGATGTGTGTGTGTATATATATGAAGAACTGCATACTAGTTGGATGTAAAATAATTAACATCATGGCTTTGTCCACGCTTCTGCCTTCCCTTTGTGAAGCAGGAAAAAGACTAATACAAAGGGAATCCTTTTTATTGCCTACTTTAAATGGGTGGCAATAGTTGAATAAACTTTTGGCTCTGAAAATGGTATCAGTGCCCTATTTGTCGGTACTTGCCGATAATGATACCACCCTTTTAATGCTGTATAGGGGCCCCGCTTGATACTGGTGCAACACTAGTGAAAACCCTCCGAAACCTTAATGCAACATACTGAGATTCACATTCACGAAGGCAGACTATATTTACTAATTATCTTTATTAATACATTTTTGGGAGGATGCATTGTGTTGTGCAGTTACAACTGTTGACTTGCAGCAAAAAGGCTCTGGGTTCGATACTTGCATGCAGATTGGATGTTCTCCCCGTGAATGCATGGGTTCCCTCTGGGTACTCCGGCTTCCTCCCACAGTCCAAAAATATGACTTAGGTTAATGCTTTGCTTTAGGTTAAAATCATTTTTTAACAATATTTTTTTAAATTTTCTTGATTATCTCTTAATTTTAATTTGACAAAATTGAAAAAAACAAAGAGGGATTTTCAGTTTTATTTCCAGACATTCCATTTCCAAAAGTTGTTCTTTACTTACAAAAATAATGGAATAAAATTCACTATTTATAATTTATATTGTATCTTTATATGATTTATTCTATGCTCGTTCCTCAGGTTAATCTGGATTTCCACACTAAAGAGACAATCAGACAGAGTCTGGAAAAGCCAAGCTTGTCCTGCTTCAGAGTGGCAGAGAAGAAAATCTACATCCTGATGGAGAACTGCTCCTTTCCACGCTTTATTGAAACCGAGCCTTACAAGATCTTTATGAACTCCATTTCTAAACAGACAGGAATCAAGAGAAACAGAGTGGCTGTGAGAATAAAGAGTCCTGTGGAGGATTTCAAAGTGAACCCACTGCTGCTGGTGAGCAAGGACTGACTTCATGGATGAGATCAATGGTATGATAAGCTGCTCAGATAGACTGACGAAGTGATGAGGGTCAAAATGCCACGCAGTCACTTCCTCATCCTGCAGAATATCACAGGAGACTCATGAAGAACCAAGACCGAAAGAAGTGGGCAGAGGTCAATCAAAGAGCTCAGAAATGAAGCTTTTCAGCGCTTTCTCCTGCAGCTACTGAAATAAAAGCCTGTATAATAGTTTTATGATAAAAATATATATTTTTATTATTCACAGAGTTTAGGCTTTAACAGTGTTACTTTTTAAAACATGTCATGCAGGCATCTTGGAGCAAGGTTGTTTTATATGTCACGTGATTTTCAAGCACATACAGTATGAAGGTAACTAAAAGGCCTCCTCAATGGCACCAGGAGCTGGTGCACTCTAGCCACCCTGAGTGGGATTTACAATGATGCTTAAAAGTAGGTCAAAGAGTCGAGCTTTTTGCCTGCATAAAGAGCATACATTAATGATATTTATTTTATTTTAAGGCAGTTTTAATTTCCTCATTGCCTCTGAATTTCTCGTAATGTGCAATCTAATCATTGTCATTGTGACGATGGTCTGAATAAACCTGATGATTTTAAACAGTTTGTAATTTGGCAGAGTTTAAAGTTTTTACTTACTCAGCTAATAAAAGATTGGTTAAATTGTCATAATATTACAGCAAAAACTTTGCGCGGCATCTAATCCGCCGATGCACAAAACTTAGCATCAAAAAATAAAGCAAGCTATTTACAGATTTGCTTGAGATTATGAACTTCTTTGCACCGTGATACTGAATAGAGTTGGATAGAGTATCTTACTTTAAAAAAAAAAGGTTAAAAAAAGGTAACTATTTAATCAAAAACTCTAACTTAGTTAATAAATTATTTAATCGGACGAATAATTTTGTGCAAAAGATTGTGTTTTAAAGAATCATTACATGATTGCAAAATAAAAAAATTCAGGCAGAACAAAGTTTTCCAACTCAAAAAAGAAAGAAAAAAACAACTCAGTCAAGGTCAGTTCAGGTGTTTTATAAAATACGTCAATCATAATTTTTTCTTTTTAATATTTTTTTTATTTAAAATGTGTTAAATGCTGTTTAAAGTAACAGATCCGGACCTATACTGGCTGTTGATTTTCTTTATTCGGACTATATGCTGATTTTCAATTGGTTACCCCTTCTATAGAGCTTTGAATCCTGAGGTTCTGAGTTCGAGCCCCACTCCCACAGACTGGCACTCTGGGTCCCTGAGCAAGACCCACACTGCTCCCCGAGTGCCACCTAATGGCAGCCCAATGCTCTACAAAGAGATGGTTTAAATTCAGAGGCAGATTTCTCCAAAGTGAGATCAATAAAGTTCAATTATTATTATTTTTTAACAATGTAAATTTTTTGGGTGCCAGATTTAGCCCATGGGCCTTGAGTTTGACAAATCTAATAGTCAAAAACAAATTAACAAAAGTCAGAAACAGACAAATAATTCAATAAAGTAGGGCTTACTGTAAGTGTATACAATGTATTGTATGTTAGTCACTCATCATACCCTCACAGTAAGGGATGATGGTATCCCAGCATGCACTGCGCGCCCCCCTCCTCTCTACGTCACTCCAGACCCGGAGGAGAGGCCTCGCCCCATCAGGCTGCAACAAAACTTTATAGCCCTTGTAAATATCCTCAGGTAAGTTTATATTCATCCCATTTATTTATTTATTTTTTTCTGTGCGTGTTGAGGAATGTTTGACACATCTTCCGTTAAAAGAAAAGCATTAGCTTTAGGCGACTAGCTTCTAGCTAGCTCTGCTCTGTTTAAACTCAGATTGAACTAATAGAGCTTATGTCTTAAGGAGTAAAGGGGGTGTGTTTCGCTACATAACGGCATTAATATTGATTAATATTGGCGATTTTGATCAGTTACAGTCTTGCTAAAAAAAAAACAAAAAAAAACACACATTTATATTTGAACCGGTTGATTAGCAGTGCTAGTTTAACTAGTTTACTTACTAAGCTGCCAATGTTAGCTTAGCCCATGTTAGCTGGGTGGGATCTCTGAAGTTGACTAGAATTTCTGTCCTGTGGAGCCTTCAGACATCTCCATTAAGTAGAGCATAGCCCCTCGCAGTGGTATGTGTATCATCATGTCTTTCTAATCGGCTTTAGTCGTATTTTAGGTCCGGGGCGCTGAGGCAGCGAGGAAATGATCACTAGGAGGTGGAATCAGTCAGGTGTTTACCTGGATAGAATCTGGCTCTAGAATCCTCATGCGCTGCTCCAGACCTCTAGGAATGTGATGCCACCGGTTGTTTAGCAAACTATATGCACCCAGGCCTGTTGCCTAATGTGCTGGGTGATTTAAAAAAAATCACTACAGCACATGAGGTATATGTATGTGTGTGGGGTGGTGTGTGTGTGTGTGTATATATATATATATATATATATATATATATAAGTTGTTCAAATGCAAAGAGCAGGTTTGTTACTAATAGTTCATTCATCCAGCTAGCACAGAAACTTAAATTTGTTTTGCACCAACATCATTGTCTTTCTTACATTAGAACTAGTGATGGTGAGATAAACATCTCACCACCTACTGGTGGAGTGCAGAACTACAGTTACTAATATAATTGAATTGTTTTTTTTTTTTCCCCCATATATATATTCCTTTGTAATTAATTAATGACCGGTCTGTATTAGGGATCACACGATATAAACGCCCCCCTATTGGGATGCGGCCTGTATCAGGGCCTTAAAACTGAATATTGGACATCGGCCACCCCACCGATATTTGTCGAGTGCATATTTGATCAGCTTCTGAGGTTTCTAAAGTCTGAAAAAAATAATAAAAACACTAGTTCATTTCTTCTTCCTCAAAAAACGTTTTTACAGACTTAAAAACTTCTAGACGAAGGGAAAAATATTGATGCATTAAAATATCACAATATCTTCATATGCTGATATATTGCCATTTAAAAACACCATATCAATCTCTTTTTACTGATGAAATATTGCTATATGTCATCGTTATGCTACCAAATCCCCGAAAAATTCACAAAATTTTGCCATATTTTTATATGTTGATATATTGACGCTGTATCGATCTATTATTTTTACTAACAAAATCTACACAAGAATTTGCAAAATATCACGAGTTTGCGCAAACAGAAGCGATGGAAATTTCACGAGATTTAGAAGTAAAATAGATCGATCGATACGCGTTGCCAAAAATCAATTTGATATCAGCATATGAAAATATATTTGAGTATATTATTTTTCAAAGTGTCAGAAATGGATAACAAAGCGCTGCTATTTTCAATGACTTGTTATTTTTTGTCCAGCTTTAACATGGGTATGGATATGTCGGTTATCGACTACGTGAGTTTTTAAAATATGAAGCATATGTCGGATGTCGGCCCAAAATCCCAATATCGTTGCATCCCTAGTAATTTTACCCCCTTAATATTTCCTTACTTTGCACTTTTGTTTGACCTGACATTTAAGAAATTAAGTCTACCAAATATTACTTTGTACCAAACTGTCATCAGTTTATTTTATACCTGCTTTGTAAGCAAACAATTTAAAGTAATTTTATGGTTCGTAGTCTATTTAAACGAAATGTGTTTTAACAGCTTCATGGTTAAATAATTTCTACCATCAGGAGATCTCTCTTTAAGATGTTATTGCTTTGATAAGGGGAATTATTCTGTCGGCCAAAATCCCAATATCGTGCATCCCTAGTCTGTATAATAAAATCTTTTGTAAGTTTTTTTATGTGCAAAATGTCTTTTAAGAGAAAAATGCTGCTTCTCTGTCATTTTAGTGAAATAAGCTCGAGCAGAGACAGTGAAAGTGTTTGTGCAAATTTGGCATTGATAAGCAAAATGAAAGGTGCTAGTCATTTTATTCAAACCTAATAGTTTTTCCAGAGTTTTTGGTTTTAAACGCGTTGGAAGTTATGTGTTCAACCACCCTTTTGGTCAAACCAATCTAACTTTGGCAGGGTTTTTAGGGCAAACCAATACACGTTTGTCACATTAGCCATCTTGTGGCTCACCTGAGATATCGAAGCAAAGCAGGAGACATTACAATCAGATGGGGAGCTCTTTCACTGTATACGTCTACGTTAAAAACAACTCTTTTATCAGATCATCAGAACAGAAAGTTCATTTATACTCGTAGATAGCTTTGCTTTGCAGTGGTTATAAATACATTTCCACACACAGATAAAAAAAAAACCAACAGCGAAATATTGACAACATTGACTCCACGAGTCAAATCAACAACTCCGACAGAGGAGAGCCTAGTTTAATTATGAAGATGCGTAGGAATAGGTATATCGCAGGCTCTCAGCCATTTAGTTTATTGGAAAATAAATCTTCCCAAAGGTTAGAGGACAGTAACTCTTGTGGACTGAACTTGCTCACCACTGCTGCAGAGAAACCGCCTAGAGCTCAGTCTCCTTGTGTTCTTAAGAAAATGTTTACCCAAACTCAAGACATCAGAGGGTCTGTTCTTATTATTCCACATATCTTTTTACACTTCTGTTATTAGGCCTCTTTTAGCATCACCATGGAGCCATCAGGAAACTCTACAAGCAACCACACGTCAAACTCAACCGGTGCAGAGGGTTCATGGGAGATCAGCGACAAGACTAAACTGTGCAGATTCCTCTGCTACGGCTCTGAGGGTGACATCTACACCGCCAGAGAGCAGGGCCGCGTCTCCATGGAGAGCGCCGGAGCGCTGCTGACCTTGCTGCAGGATGGGAGAGGTGCAGAGGTGGTGGAGGAGATAAAGCACTTTGCCCTAGAAGGTCGTGCAGTCAGACCAGGTCCGGCCCTCTTTGCCCTGGCTTTGTGCTCCCAACATTCTGAGCTGAAGACAAGGCAGGCGGCGTTCAAAGCCTTGAAGGAGATCTGTAGGGACCCCGCCAACTTGTTTTCCTTCGTTCAGTACAAAAAGGAGCTGAAAGAAGGCATGAAATGTGGGATCTGGGGGCGCGCCCTGAGGAAGGCCGTGTCCGACTGGTACAATGAGCAAGACCCCCTGAGACTGGCTGCAGCTGTGACCCGATGTAAACAAAGAGAGGGCTGGTCTCACCAGGACCTGCTCAGGCTCTCCCACACCAAACCAGCCACTGATGGTGAGTGGGTGCTGATAATTTTAACATATTGGGGGGTCTGAACAGTGATGTGCAATGCTTTGTGATTTCAGCTGTTGCCTTGATCAGCAAATATGTAACAAAGGGGTGGAAGGAGGTCCAGGAGGCTTACGCAGACAAGGAGAACTCGGAGGAGGTTGTCCAAGTGCTTTCCTATCTGGAGGTGGTGGAAAAGGCCAAACACAGCTGTGATGAGCTGGAGGTCAGCGGTTTAATAGAGGAGCACAAGCTGGAGAGGGAGCAGCTGCTCACAGATCATCTGAGATCAAAGCAGGTAATCTGTTTTATTAGCATTTTTTTTTATCTTTTATTGATGGGAAAATATCAGTTTTATGAGCAAATAGAAAGCTATCTTTGAGCTTTCTACTTTTGGAAAGAAGTTCAACCCAGAAAAGTTTATTCTTTAGATATGGTGCATTCCCTGATTATTTAAAAGGTCATCTTTATTAGTCAGAGAGGAACATATATGTAGTAAATAAGCGGTTTGATTTAAAACACATAAACTACTTTCCACGGAAGTAAACTGCACTCGGGTCAACTTTTCTCACTTTGAGGGTGGAACCAACTTGAGAAAAGAAACTGCCTGTAATTGGTCACTTTTCATTAATTCCCGCCTCTTGACAGAGTTCAGTTTTCTTCCTAGTTGTGGCGTATAACGTTAGCAAAGCATCTTCAAGCTAATCGCTGTCCTCTCAAAGAGTTAAAAATCGGTTTAGTCATGAATGTGTTCTGACAGCATTAGCAATGTGGCCTACAATGATTAATGTTAAATTGGTATGAGCTAAGCTTACGTTAGCTTTACTATTTATACGGAGGATAATGAGGTTTGAATTAACTCTCATTTATCATGGTCGTTTCTATTTATTTTATAAGTTTGCTGCTACCTATGTGCATTTTTTTCATCCAGCATTGTTTTTGTAAAACTCTGTTGCTGAAAGAGATAATTGTTAGATATAAAGTCAGAATTCAATAATCAGAAGAAACAGCTATTAGCCTGAAGCAGAGGTGGATAATCTAGGTTTAGAAAATAAAAATCCTGCCTAGTTTTCCTTCATCCTGTTCATTTTTACTCGGTACTTAGAATAGAATAGAAAATCCCTTTATTGTCCCACAATGGGGAAATTCTGGTTTTACAGCAGTGTTACGTCCACCAGGCTTGTTTGGTGGGAGTAACATTAAAGGAGACCACACAAAGATTTTCTTTAAAGTGAAAATTGAATTTATTAAATTATAATAAAGAAACAAAAAACCTGAAAAATGGATAAATAAAATGGGGAATAGAAAATGGCTTAATGCAAAACCAATAACTAAACAGAAATGGGTAAATGCAAACAAATGTAACAAAACCCAACCATAGGATAGGATACAAACCAAACGGGGTTCTGAGGAGGTAAGAGGGAGAAGCCTCCTCTCTGCAGCTTGCACGACAGCTTTTAAAGTAGACAAGCACTAAATAGGGCAAAACGGAACACCTGCAGAAGGCCTGCATCCAGAACCCTGCAAGGAAAGAGGAGAAACCCACTGCAGCCCGTAACAGCAGCTAAAGATCATAGCAAAAATTGTCACACAAATGTGGACCTTAGAGAAGTGTATAAAACTAACAGAATAGTAAAGAGTTTAGAGCTGCAACTAACGATTATTTTAAAAAATGATGAATCGGCCGATTATTTTTTCTGCCATTAAAGCTACAGTGTGTAATAATTACAGGCATATAAAGGTGTCAGAAATTTAATATATTATACATAACTATATTTATTTATCATCACCTATGAGCTCAAGCCTTTTTAACCATAATATTTAGCGTTGCCTTAGAATTCAAGTTATTTATAGGTACATAGGGCCAGGCGGTCTGCGCGCAGCCATAGGGAGGCTGACATCTTTTCGCGCTACGGCAAGCGCCAGCAGAGGCAACAAACTAGCGATTGCGAGATCTCCCATGGCGCTTCACGAAAATAACCTACGGCAAGTTACAGAGAGATGAACTGGACCGGTACTGAACAGTAGATGGCAGTATTATGCCTGAGAAGCGTTTAGTCTGCCTGAAACCAAAGAAGAAGAAGAAGCAGGTATACTGCGCCTCAGTAACAAGAAAAGGTGAACAAAGGCGGCAGGCGTGGTGACTTTGAAAACTGTTTGGCACTGTGGCTGGCCCAAACATCAGGGCTAAATGGAGGATCATGCCTACTCTGTATCTGCAACGAAAAGCGGCGGACAACGAACCCCCGCGTCATCTAAGAAAGCGGAACTCAGCGAATATAAACGCAAGCGTGACAAAGAAGCGACAAAAACACGGATGAACATTGGCACGGCATTTACCCGATGGAAGTCACTGATGGAGAAAAAGGTTTTCAAAGTGGCGCTCAAATAAACCGCCAGTTCTCTTGGACAGGTAATTAATCCCTACACACACAATTGTCTAATATCACTGCAGTCTTTGGAGTACAGGATGCTCAGACCTGTCTAAAACAATAACATGCTGCTGCGTGATGATGCTGTTACTCTCAGGATACTTATTCAGCAAAGTCCCTGACGTTTCACAGGTAATGATTCAGTAATTTTCTGTAAAAATAATTTTCTGGATATATACCTCGGTTACTTCTCTCCGGCTCCTTTGGAGATCTTAAGCCTTTCCTCCTCTGCTCTAGTCACCCCGCTGGCTCCACTCTCTCGCCTGGCCCTAGCTGCACCCTCTTCCTCTCCCTCTTTCTCGCGTTTGTAACCCCCGTGCCACAAACGAAAAACTTGTAAAGCAGGGAATATATTCTTCCAGCGAACACGAAATCTCGCTTGTTAAACTAATGATCTACAGTTACTACGTCTGTTTATATCACCATACAAAGCAGCTCACCAAAGCGTCACAACGATGTAGAAAAATAACGGGTATATTTATTATCTTAAGTCTAAATGAAATCTATAATTTAATCATATAGTAACCAAACCTCCATCACTTAGAAGTGCAAATTTGATCCTTGGGGACGTCGTCAGGAAGACATTTTTGTCCACGTCTTGGCATAAGCCATACTGTTGGGGAGGGAAGATTTGGGGAGATGATTTCATCATTGCTCTTGGTCTGTGATCTGACCGCTTCAGATGTCGCTAGAAAGAATTACTGAAAACAATTTGATAGAATCGGACAAAGAAAAATGATTTTTTATATTAACCTCTTTATTCCAGAATAAGTGATGAAGACAGAACAAACAAGCACAGAAGTACAGGGTTGCGCGACATGAGGTGCAACATCGAATCACTAAAATCGGACTTTTTGATCTCTTAAAACCGTTATGGACCGGTTTAATTGTGCCATACAGTAGAATTGGCAACGAGATCATCGTCATGCGGCGCTTGCAAGTCATCACGTGCCTCTCGACTGAAAGAGGAAGAAAAAAATATAAACAGAAATACGGAGTCCAAGCTTTGCAGGTGCAAAAGTTGCCTAACTCAGCTTCGCTTTTCAGACTTCTGCAGCCTAATTGGCTTTTTCAAAAAAGCTGGCTACTAGGATAAATCTGGCTTACTTTTTTCGGTGTCACTGGCGGGCTTTCGGAGACTCTTACGCGAAAGCATGTATCGTTCCTACCTACCGCGTGGCGCGCCTCACACCTCAACCTGTCCACGCAAGAAAGTCCCTCTCAGCGCTGCAGTCAGCCCAGACTGCAATGAAGCGTCCAGACTGCAAATAAACGCGCTGTCACTTACCGGGATTGGCGAAGGCATAAATTGATCACACTATAATTAAATAAACCTCGCTTTATAATACAAAGAAGTAGAAAAAGTAGTAACATGCAACTTTTGTCAAAAAGTCTTCAAACTAACATGGAACCACCATGTTTGTTTGGTTTCTCGCCGATGGGGAAGCGTTACGTTAAGTTTTCTCAGGTAAACTCATCTGATGCTTTCGCCTACCGTGTTAAAGTAGAGTTACAGAACAGTGATAAATGTTTGCTTCTTATTTTACTTTTTAATTTTCCATTTGAAAAAGCTCTCTTAAGCAGAGTTTATATTTACTTTATAAATAAATTAACTTACAAATTATGAGGGCATCCTCTATACCTTTAAGTTTAAATCTTCTTAGCAAAAGATAAAGTGTGAGATCACATAATTTAATGGAAGTAAAGCAAGAATAAAAATCTAGCAAGATCAGTAATATGTCAATTAATTATCTACCACATCCCCATGAGTAATGTGATGTTTGTGGAGGATTGTGTTTGCTTCATCTGCTTTTGTGACAAAGACAAATATCCCTAAAACTTGTTTGCCAGTTTTGGATCTCGGAACGTATGCCTTGGTTTGACGTTCTCAGAAGTGGCGCAACTTTAGCATACTATAAAACGCCACCATCTTAAAGAAAGGGCAGAACTCTTCTAAGATCTAAAACTCATTTATTTAAGAAATAGAGGCCTGTGTTTTGAACAACGCTAAAACAAAAATGTCTTTTTCGCGCTTTAATGAAACAAGTAGCCTATAATTTTACCCAGCCGGATATTGCAAACTCGCAATTTCTCAAATAATAAGTTTGCCAGCGTAGTTTTTACTTTAAACGATTTAATTATCATGTGCACCCAGCAAAATTACGGATTCTAGCCAGAGCAACCTGCATACTTGTGTGCTTGTTCATTCTGTCTAAATGTTGTACTTGGGAATGAGGGTTGAAATATAAAATATTTTTGTCCGATAATTGATTAATCAAAAAGAATAATCGTAGGTCGATCGATTGTTTAAAATGATGGATTGGTTGCAGCCCTACTTTTTCTGCGTAAAGGAGCGATGCATGCTCGGCGTGTAAGTCCTCCAAAAGCCGCCAGTGACACTGTAAAAAGTTGACAGATTTAGCCGGCCATTTAGTAAGCACTTTGAAAAATAAGGTCGCTGGAGAGGGTCTGAAAAAGTAAAGCTGAAGTTGGCGACACACTGCACTTTCGAGGCTGACAACATTTTCGGCGTTATTATGGTTTCCCGATTCAGTCAGGTGGATGTGATGTTGGCGCTGATGGCGCATTCAATACGGCAGCGACACAAACTGTCGATGATGAAATTAATTTACCAACACCCAAGTCAGGATTTTTATCCCGATTTCTGTCAGATTGAATTCATTTACCAACCCTGGTTAGAACCTGAATTTTCTCCTTTCTGGACCCGCGATTCGTCGCGCTCGGACGCGGAGACAATAACGCTGGTGTTTATGGCAGAGACGTGTTTTTAATCAAGAGGGATTCGCAGTAGCTTGACCTAATGCCGAGCGGTTTTGCGCGCATTGCCGGTGGTTGTTAGCCTTAAAGTGATCAAAGTCGACACAATTGCACAAAAACAGATGGGGGAGGGGCTACAGGTGTGTGTGTACTAGTGTAGAGAAGGAGCAGGAAGTTGTGCATGTGATATATTAGAGGGCCTCATGTTATTGAATCTGCAGATGTAAAACATTCAAAATGCATAGTGGTAGTTTACTTTAAATGTATTAAAATAAGAATGGTGAACTAATTTCTTTTTATTTAATTTATTTAAATAGGCGGGGGAGACAATTTGCATATGTGATAAAATTATGTTTAAAAGAAGAAAAATACAACTTCATTACTTTATCTCAAGGACATCATCTCTAATCTTATTTAAGGGTAAAAATTAGGGATGCACGATATTGGGATTTTGGCCGATATCCGATATTTTAAAAGTCATGTAGCCGATAACCGATATCGATACCGATGTTAAAGCTGGACAAAAATAAGTAGTCATTGAAAATAGCAGTTTTGTTATCCATTTCTGACACTTTGAAAAATAATATACTCAAATATATTTTCATATGCTGATATCAAATAGATTTTTAAAAACGCAGTATCGATCTATTTTACTTTCAAAATCTCGTGAAATTTCATCGTTCTGTTACAAACTCTCGTGATATTTTGCAAATTCTTGGGAGATTTTGTTAGTAAAATAGATCGATACCACGTCAATATATCAACATATAAAAATATGGCAAAATTTCGTGGATTTTCGGGGGATTTCATAGCGTAACGATGACATATAGCAATATTTCATTAGTAAAAGAGATTGATATGGTGTTTTTAAATGGCAATATATCAGCATATGAAGATATTGGGATATTTTAATGTATCAATAATTTTTCCCTCGTCTTTAGAAGTTTTTAAGTCTGTAAAAAAAGAAGTTTTTGAGGAAGAAGAAGAAGTAGTATATATATATATATATTTTTTAGACTTTAGAAACTCAGAAGCTGATCAAATATCGGGTTAAATATCGGTGGGGTGGCCGATGTCCGATATTCAGTTTTAAGGCCGATACCGATAGGGGGCCGATTATATGTGACCCCGCCCATGAGAACCCGGCTAAAGTCGCAACGTCTAATTATACAATAAAGGTCGTCAAAGCTGTCATATCGATAAAAATGTCAAAATTGTGCTATATGAGATTATTGCTGTAAATGATAGATTAAGTACTGAGGTTTATGGATGGCTTGTTTAAAAGTCAATTTCTAACATGATAAATAGCGTATTTTGTGATTTTATAAAATCTTTACATCGCGTTGTTTTTGCTAAAAAATTTCCGAAGTTTGATGCATCTTCGCTGCTGCTTTTCTATGATCTTTTGGGATTATTTTTATGTGTACAAACAACGTTAAATTAAGTGTGGTTTGATTTAGGCACTGCATTTCTATTGAAAGATCTCCCAGGTTTTCTATCATTAAAAAGTGTACAAACTTTGAGATCACAAGCGCGATCTGTTACGACAGCCATGAAGAGGAAGTCACTGTCTACTCCCCTGCTTCCATCCTCTGCTCGCTGTTTCCCTGACCCCATCTTGATGACTCTCTCCATGACTTGAGCAAAATGCAAGCGACACATGACACCATTAAATTACTACTACTACTATTACTACTACTACGACTACTAGTGTTGCGCGCTTAACTCTTTGTTTACATCAGCTGTTTAAAGCGTGAGCGCGGATTTACCTGTGTGCAATCAATCAATCAATCAAAAGGTGAGACAAACTTCCCTAGTTCAAGCAGAGGATACGCATAGCATGAAAATAAAAGCCCCGTTTGCCGGGCGGCAGTGGAAAAGCTGTGCAAAATGTGTATTAAGGAAGCAAGGACTGAACAGACAGCGGTAAGCTTGCATTTCTGTTGTGAAAAGAATGTATCTCCGGCGCTGATGAAAGCGTTGAACGTCGCGGGAAATGTTTGTTTGTAGTTTTAAGCTTATAAATACTCACGATTTGATGCGTCATGAAAATTTTGGCTTGTAAGTCTTGCTTGCTTTATTTGGTTGGAAAAAATGCTGGTGTAACTTTTTTCCAGTGATTTAACATTCGCGGTTGAACAATCCAAATTAATGTGTTTACATGAAACTTCTGTTGCCGCGAGGGGTAATTTTGCATCTTTCTTTATTGATGTGATTAAAATAGACTTCCTAACAGTTAAAAATGAAATTTCATAGTCTATGTTATATATTTAAACAAACTAAAAATCACTCACTGGTTATTTATTATTGCTATTTAGAATTCATGTAATCTATGGGTTAAAACCAACTTTCCATGAATCTGCTTTGGTTAAAATGCGTTAATACGTTTTTTGATGCATTTTTTATGATAATTAAAAACTAAATGGTCTTAATTTAAAGTTAAAAACATAGTCTATTTTCATAAATATATTTAATGTTGCATTTCTCAGAACTATTGACATGATTTGTTGTGTTATTTATGATTTGTGTTATGCAACTGCTTACATAATCAGCTTCATCTGGTACCACCTAGCTTAATTAAATGATTATCTGTAAACAACACAAAGAAGAAGAATAAAAAAGGAAAAAAATGAAACAACAGTTTGGTCATTGAGTGGAATCCAGTTTAATGTTCAGCTTAATACAACCCTTTAAGTGTGGTGAATAGCACAGCAAAGATCAGGATCACTTGACAGGCAGAGGATGTATTTCAGTCATGAATGCATTTTTAGTTTAGCCTTTAGCTATGCAGCTCCTTGTGCATTGGAATTTTTTACAAAGAAACTGGAAATTGACTGGAACCCGTTTCATCAGCAAATTCTTTTAAGTTTAAAGTACAAGAATTTGAAGCAGCCTCAAT
The DNA here is from genome assembly GCA_018398635.1 of Cyprinodon brontotheroides. NCBI lineage: Eukaryota > Metazoa > Chordata > Actinopteri > Cyprinodontiformes > Cyprinodontidae > Cyprinodon > Cyprinodon brontotheroides. Next base: position 32,740,685 of record JAGKQL010000056.1, read on the forward strand.
GATCTGTAATTGTTTTCCTTGATATGTTTTTTTTTTCTTCTTCTCTTCTTCTTTTGTCATTTATTTTAATGTATCTATGTTGGTTTCGTAACTTTGCTGCCTCTTGGCCAGGACTCCCTAGTAAAAATAATTGTTTTATTGACAGATCATCTTATTCACCAGTTCAAATTAAGGGAACAAACACTGAAAGAAATGAGTTTGGTTTTTTTGATAATGTGACGCTAGTATCAAACCAAAAAAAGAGTCAATTTAGCTTATCAGGTGTTCCTGTTAATCTCTGTTCATAAAACCAATCTTAATGTTGTTTTGTTTTTTTTTATATCCATCTTAGTTTCCTCATCAAGTGGCTCATGAAAAACACCAAAAAATGATTTGCTTTGGTGCTGCTTGAGTCAAAGCCTTGGGAAACATGCTCTCCTCCATATCACCTCCAGCTCACTTGTTTTTACTCCTCGCGTCTCCCAGCAGTGCTTATTGTTTCAGTTTCTTTCATTCTTCCAGCTGCACTTTACAGATACCTAAACTAGGAACCCATGGGTTTTTAGATCTGGTAAGCTTGCATACATCTGATATAATGGCTATTTTTTACATTTCTCTAAAGGTATGGGGTGCTCTGCTAAAGGAAATACCTCTGCATTCGATTTTAAAAATCCTGGGAAAGATGACATCGAACAAACTCCTTGAACCAAGAAGCTCTGAGGTGCAAACAATATGCGACAGACTTCAGAATGAGGCCTCCCTGAAGAAGGTACGTCCATAACCACAATCGCATGACTCAGCACTTATTTGCGTTACATGCAAACAAAATGTAAAGGTGTTTTTTAAAACTTTCAGGCAAAGATCCATCCTTTCAGCATCCTTTTGGCTTCAGAGAACTACAAAAGAGGCCAAGGCTATCAGGGAAAAACCAAATGGGAAGCCGATGTTAGCATCCTCAAAGCTATGGACTGTGCTTTTTACAAAAGTTTTATGGTAAGGCGGTTTTGTCTTCTTAGCATCTTTATGGTTTCCTGTAAATAAGTCTGCCAGCTTCTCAGATAACACATCAACTCTTATCTAATCAGAATGTGGAGCCTGTTGGGAAACACTTCGTCGTGGCGGTAGATGTGAGCACGTCGCTGACCAGCATCGTCCCGGGAACAGCAATCAGCACCGCTGTAGCAGCCGCAGCTGTAACCATGGTGAGGGTGTTAGGAGGACTTCACAATGGGAGGGACATGGAGCAGCTGCTGTCTGAACGCAGGGCCTGGTGGAACATTCTGGGAATTCCTGGCTTTGCTGTTTTCCATGCCATGTTAGTCCAAAGGCCCCTCAGAGGTTGTTAGCGGCATCAAACACTAAGAGTTTTTCTTTTGTATTGTTTTTTCAAAATGTAATGAGGGGTAATCGGTGGGAATAATACTCTTTTCTGATTCCCATACTTTTCTCGCTTTCAGTTGCAGAACAAGTCGTTTTCTTTTTTTTTTTTGCAATATTTTCTGTACCGTACTGTGAGGTTTGGTGCATCAGTTTTGATCCAGCTTCTAGTTATGGCTTTATTTCACAGGGTATATTTTAACTAAACAATTATCTTTCATGGCTAAAATATTGTCCAGGTACAGCATTGGCGTTGTGGAAGTGACAGAGTATTGCAGTACTTTTATCAAAGTAAAATGAATTGAAGTTCAGCGAAGTTATAATTTGAGCTTTGCTGATTTTTAATGTCTCTGTTTGCTGCAGATCTTTTCTCAGACATTGCATTCAAAACACGGACGTCCTTGCCTTCTCTGAGGGAACTGTGGTTCCATGCTCTCTTTCTGCAGATATGACGCTTGCAGATGTCACTGCAGAACTAGTTAAGGTGAGATGGGAAGGGGGAAGCATTTCTTTACCCAGCCGATGTCACTGGTAGAAGAAAATGTGCACCAACGAACAGCGAACACTTATTCTGTATTTTTAAATCCAGTTTTGAGGAGTTATAGCTGTTGTTATTTATTTTTATATTTGTATTTTACATTTATCATGCTTACTGTTGTGTCTTTTTAGGAAGACAATTTTAAGATCTGTCCAGGGACAACAGATGAAAAATAGGCTTTTGGCTAATTCTGGTGCATTTGCAGGAATGCATTTTTAATGTATAGATTTCCCTGTCAAAATAAATAAATGTTTTAAATTAAACAAATTAAAAACCTGCTGCTAACAATGCAGTGTAACCTGCAAAACACAATTTTTTTTAACAAACACACCAAGCCCCCTAAATGTGTAATTTTCAGTGTTGTATATTCTAATTTAAATATATTTACTAACCTTACTCGGGGCGTTGTTTGGTAGAATAATGATCAAAGGTTCAGCACTAAGGTCCAGAAAAGTCTTTAGGCATTGAATTCTACCTCTTTGACATCTAGACAGAATAGTTTGGCAAATCTTTATTTTAATCTGACGAATTACTTGGAACATCATAAAATAGCATTTGTATTAAAATCACAGTTTCCATTTTTAATCTAAAGAAAAAAAAATTGTAGTCAACCTTTTTTATTTAGAAACTTGGTCAAATATGTATTATCTGAATTCCATAGCGATAGCTCAATAAAAGCGCTTCTTTTGATATGCCGAAAATTGGGAGATACACCATTAACTTTTTGTCTGAAATATGAAACAGAGCGCGTGAAATGTAAAGTGATATAAACGCCTCCATTGGCTAAATATCCGGGGAACATACATGAAGCCCAGTGAATTCAGATTACCAGAAAGTCATTCAAGTCGAAAGATGAAATTGAGCAGTGGAAGTTCAGGAACATGTGAAATGGCCTGGCGTCAAGGTTCCATTTACAGCTCAAAGCAACGGTATTTCTTGCGATTTAGTTCCACCGCTGTCTCAGCGAACCTCCACTTATCACCAAAATCAAACATGCAGAAACCATACAAAGATAGCTGCAGCAAAGACCTGCGCACTGTCATGCTGTGCTTGTAGAACTCGGCAATTTTGTTTTGTTCCCTAAACAAAAGTTTCATGATTCAGTTAAATAAATTGTTCAAAATATATCTTGTCATTTGTGTGGCTTTCTTCTTGCTGTAGGCTTTTCAGAATATGAAACATTAGTGCAGTGGTTTATGTTAAAATAAACTTGCATTGAGATTTAAAGCTAATAGAGCAGGACCGCTTGATTTGGAAGTGGTCTTAAATCTTATCAAGTGGCATTAAAAGTCTTAAAGGTCTGAATTTAACGTAGTTACTGCGCAGCCAGCAACAAGATCAAACGTTCAGCGCTAATTCAGAGAACAGTTTATCTTAGACCTCTACCTCTTTGACATCACAGAATAGTTTGGCATATCTTTATTTTAATCTGACGAATTAATTGGAAAATTATAGCATTTGTAATAAAATCACAGTTTCCATTTTCAAATTGGTGACACATGCTGGTTGGTCATTTAACGAGGCTAAAGACACTGACTTTCTCCTCAGCCATTTATGTGTGGCAGCGATATAGGCGCTTAAAGGAAAGACCAAGCCAGCAATAATCAATGAATGTACAATGGCCTATACCCAAAACTAATACCACGGTTTTAGTAGAGGGTGTCACCAATACCTAAACTTTTCAACTGCATACCTGATACTATCAAAAATATTAGATACTCATACTGTTTTTTCAGCATGGGGGTGAGAATAAAATGAACTCTAATCCATTGTATAGCAAATACTTTCATTAATAAATAAAATACACAACAAGCATAAATACAATAAAGGTTGTATGCTGTGCAATGTTAAGCAAGCTTGATAAAAAAGTCTGGACCATTAAAATGTTCTGAAAAAGCATTTTCATCTATTCTGTAACTTTGATTTTACGACTACTTAGGTACCACTGGTGGTGCACTTAGTAATATCGTCTTTTAAACGTAGTATTGTATCCAGGATACAACATTTAGTCCAGGAATGGCAATTTTTGGCAATTTTTTACCTCCCTCCTGACATCTGTGATGTCACAGTGCGGTAAGCTTAGCGCTATTCTCCCCACTCTACAAGCAAAATCAATGGGAAATCCAAAGCTTAAAATGTTAGTTCCCGGAAGTAGCATAGGATCCCATTTCCGGTGCAGATCTAGAACAGAGGAGTGATAAAACAGAAATTATTTTAAGGCATTTATTTTCTCATGGAATACATTGTTAACCTTGAACAGATTATATTTTGGTACGCTTTCTATTTTTTGGGAGGGGAAAAACGTAATTTAGTTCTTTTTTACAAAATAAAATCGTGTATATTTGGATGCGCAATTGAGCTGATGGTATGGATCGTGCTTCCGGGACGGATCAGGTAGTGACAAAGCCCTTTTCCACGCAATGATAAACAGGAAAGTCCTTTGACAATAAACTCTCATAAAAACAAATATATCTTAGAGAAAAGATCTTAATTACTCTGGTTAGTTTAAAGGAAAATTAAAGAAAAAAATTGGCGGTTGCTTCTTTATAGGGACACCTTTCAAGAAGGGAAATTGGTACTGCTCTTTAATAAATTATATAAATATTTTACATTTATCATTCAAATATTTTTGAAGACCTTAAAGTGGTTTAATGTATACGAAAAGCAGAAATCTATCATAGAACCTTAAATGCAGCGCACTATATATATATTTAGAAACTATGACACTTTGCTGCCATCTACAGGTCAGGGATAGAAACTGCTACTCCTACTCCACAGCTGTGATGTCTGTTGTTCTTTTAAGTCTAATAACTGAACCTATGCTTCTGCTAAACTTTGGCTTGTTTCTCCCAGTTCCCTAGTGGCAGCACGGACTGCACTCTTCCCATTACATGGGCCACAGAAAATGGGAAGTCCATCGATATGTTCATCATTCTAACCAACAACCCACTGTGGACTTTTGCAGCTAGCCCAGTGGATTCTTTGAAGAAGTACAGACTTGTAAGTGTTTCTGTGAGAGAGTTTCATTCCTTTTTTGTGTGTGATTTCTGTAAGTCTGGTAACTTTTTTTCTGTGAAAAACTCTAGAGAACGTGTTGATCAGTGGCAACTGGTGGAGTCTTCTCCTTGGGGAAGGGGGGGGGTCTATAAATTTAAAATAGACGTATACTAAAAACCAATCAAACATATACCACGTTATCAAGCCTGTATATTCATATGAATGCCCACAACAAAAAACATTATAAAGAAACTGAATAAAAACAAGATCTAATTTCATCTGCAGGTTAACTTTTTGCAATAAATGTTGCCCTTCTGCGGCTTTCTGAAGGTAAATCTGTGTTTTCCATGGTCCCATGTTGTGTCACAAACCTAAAAAAAATATACCAGTTTAATAATGGAGAAGTATTAGTCAGCTTTATATTTATTTTAACATCTAAAAACTATTTTCTGAGAATGTGTTTATTTAAGAGAAAAGTTCACTATATTATATTATTTTCCATGTGAATCCCAGATTGTACATTCTTCTTTACCTTTCCTGAAAAATGCTTTAAATCCGTCCTAGCTGTCTTTATCCATGCTGGGTCAGATCCTGACGTTTCAAAAAAGAGGCAGGGAAAGCAGAATAAAGTGTTAGCCTCGCTGCATGCAGTTAGCCAAGCCTTGTAGCTAAACCAGGTCTAGGAAAAGGACGTTTCTTGCACCATTTGTCTCGCTCTCGCCTGCTCTCTCTCTCTTTCCAATGCGTCCCTTACTCTCCACGACTTCGACCTGTCAATCACTCCGCAAAACGTCTGCACTGTGGCGGGAGATGGTAAGCAAATACACTTCCTGCCACCTCAGATCGCTGCTTTGCTCCACCCTAAGCTGTCCTACACCTCTGTATTACAGAGGAGCTACTGCACATGTACAACTTTTAACGAGAGTCAAAGGTCAAAGATCTTTGCGCCCTAGGGGCAGAAATACGTCGCGAAAAATGGGGGACATGAGGATGCAAAAAGAGCGGGATCCAGGTGGAAAAAAAGGTCCCAGTATTTTCATGCACCTCAGCTCTTCTATCTGGTCCAACCTCACGAGTCTTTTTGCACAATGGCGGTCAGACAAACAAAACAAGCCGGTAAGGTACCAAACAGGAAATATGCATAGTGTAGTATGGATGTAGATTTAACCAATCAGAGGCCTCCCTAAAATTTTGGAGAGATGCAGCGGAGTGTCTGCAAGAAGAAGCGGGGCCTTATCTGCTTCAACTGCAACACACGCACAAGAGGCGACCTGGTTTCTGAGCATAAACTAAACTTAATACATGGGTGAGATGAATTAATAGTGTGCACTATTTAAACAATTAAGGTTTTAAACTTTGGATTTTGGGTGAAATATCAAGTCTCTCTAGTAAACAGGAACATGTCCTGAATAATGGGATTAAAAGGTCAAGTCATTAATCTTAACATTTATTCAAGTCGAGGCTGAAGTTAAAATGGAATGATTTGTTCTCTCCTCTTCAAAAATATCTTTGAGTTTAGCTTTTATTTTCTTGAATAACAGACTTTAACTAAATAAGCTAATCCAAATCCAGGTTTCCTGAAAGATTTAATATTGAATTTGACTTTCTGTCAGCTGATGTCTGCTTTCATTCCCCATTCAAATCATTTCAGCTCACTGCTGTAGTCATTTTGACATCCTTTCACAAACAAAACATTTTTCTTTTTCCTCCACAGGCATCAGGCACTGCGTCCAGGTTGGTGATGTGCGGCTTGACGTCCATCGGACACGCCATCGCGGACACGGAAGACAGTGGTCTGATCAGCATTTGCGGCTTCGACCGCGGAGCTTTTGATGTCATCCATAACCTCGCCCTCGGTCTGATCTGACAGGATCAGGTGAAGAAGTAACAGGGACCATTTAATTCACGTTACAAAAAAGATGACATAAAGTGGACCCACGAGGCTCACACATGGAACGATCTGGGGCAACTAATCCAAAACATGCTGACAATTCCAGATTCTCCTTTTCTTTGTATTATGTTACCTAAAAACCGTCTAACAAAGGGTCCAGCTGGCTGGACGCTCTCTGATGTTACATGCACGTATTTTCTGTGAAATTTGAAAGGCAAATGCTAATCCAGGCTAAGCTATCAAAAGTGAGTGCATAGCAGGCTGTTGATGGTTCTCAGTAAGACACTAAAATCTGTCCTTTACAGGAAGAAGACGGCAGATAGAAGCTGAATCAGAATATTAGCTCTTTATGCACCTGTAGGTTAACCGTGAGGTGGTTTCCTGTTCAGTCTGCATCTTTTACAGCACGTTTGAAGTAAAGTAAAGCTCGAGGTGATGCCCTTAATGAAGATGAGTGGAAGCACCAAAGCTCCACCGCAAAACCTTCTGTTCATTTTCTTACACCTGTTTTATTTTAATACTAACATTGGATTCATTCTAAATTAATTTTGTTTTGATCTTTTACTATTTAGCCCTAGATGAGTTTTATTATGTCAGAGTAATATCTCTCGCTCCCTTTGAACATGATATCAGTCATCAAAAGTGACTGCAATAGTAAATTCAAGGTTTTATCATTTAGTGAAAGCTGATCCGATGATTACCGTATTTCCTGGACTATAAGCTGCTACTTTTTTTCCCTCACGATTTGAACCATGTGGCTTATAAGAAGGTGCGGCTTCTCAGTGGATTTTTCCTAACTGCCAGAAGGGGAAGTCAAAGTTGGAAATGAAATAATAAGGGGCTGAGAGGCCAATTTTCATTTAGCACAACATGCTAGCAGCAGGCACAGAGGGAGAAACAAATAGGGCTTGGGAGTCATGACGTGATTACTTTCGCGTGGCCGCCATGTTGATGGCCTCCTTTACCGCTGCTCTGAACTACTGCCTATGACTACAGCGTACTGTACTCCCTCTCAGCGTGTTTTAATTTGATTAATTTCACCTTAACTTGATTTCAACCATGGTAAACCCGTTGCTGTATTGTGGGCTGTAACAGGTCAACACATGATAGCCATGGGAAAAACATAGAAAATGGTTTAACTTTCCACCGCTTTTCCTGCCTGGAAGCGCAACCATGGAACCAAGTGTCAGAGATAAAGAGTAGGTCGGCTAGCTTGGATCGCTGCTGTCAAAGGCAGACCGAACATAACTTTCACACTGAGTATCCCGATGTCAATGAGTGTGTTCCCTGCATTTTCATTTCTGGTAAGTCCAAAGATGCACGGTTTTATTTTATAGCCTACTTTGTTTCTTTCCTTCAAAGTTGGGTCCTTTTATGGGAAAATAATAAAAACGGCAGCAGGAAAAGGCTCAAATCATTGAGGAACTTCGGAGGGTTTGAGGGAGGGTTGGCAGTTAACGCTACTAACTACACTTTTGAAACACATAGCAGCTAGCAGCGAGTGGTTGTTAGCACTAGCGGTTAGCAGTTGCTAAACTAGCAGGTTCCAGAGCCCGTCTGATCACAGCTTACCTTCGTACGCAATTACTCTGTTCCCACTGTTTGCTGGATTTATGATCTGCAGCTCCTGAACCCATCCATTCATGAGCTGCATATATGAGACTCCAAGGATTTGTAGCTTCGGAACTGTTTTGAAGTATAGGCGCTCACTCATCGGTGCTCCACTCATTGTTTGGAACTTCATATGGATCCAAATTATTAATAATGCTGATTTTGTCAACATACCAGTCCGTGGCTTCTCTATTTAATGTGTCCCGGTAAATTCAAGATCCTTTTTGGGATTTTAACATCTGTTTTCTCTCCACTTTTACATCTCTTCTTTCAACTACAACATTGTATCAGAGCTATGTTTACTTTCGCGTAGCCCTCAATATGGCCACCACGTCACACAATGCAACGCGGATCCCAAGCCCTATGTCCTGAAATCACACATTTTGAGTTTGCCGCATTAAAGCTGCCAAACCAATGAAGAGAATGGCTCAACTCCTTCAGTGCTGAAATAAAGAGCTGACAAAGCCCCATCTTTACTGCTACAAGCTAACAGGAGCTAGCATTCTTCGTCCCCACTCCAGGGGCTGTATGTAGAACTCCCCCTACAGGTTTGGTGGGAGACAGCTCAGTAGATATCTGCAGCTTATAACCAGATGCAGCTTATGTGTAAGTTTCCAGTTTTTACAAATAATTTAGTGGGCATGGCTTATAGTGAGGTGCGCTCTATAGTCCGGAAAATACGGTATGTGTAAAAACAGTTATGTCCGCATTTCTTACACTTAGTCTGTTTTACACAAAAGCAACTTTTAAAAGAGATAAATAGCTGTCAAAAAAATCTATGACAATAGGTGTCCGAATTTGTAAATAAAGTTGATAAATGTTACGAGATGAATTTCTTTTTCATTTGCTCTTGCTGTCAACTCAATATCTGATTCAAATTTGTAAATTTATGATTAATAATTGTGAGTTTGTTATATTTACTCCCAACATATGTGAGTCCTAATCAGAAACGTTATCAAAACTCTTTGTACTTATATCTTTACCAATTTTTCATATTTCTATGAGTTAACAATAAGGAACTACTGGATTTATTCACATTTATTAACTAATATGCACATTTAGACACCTCGGCATACGTTTGTATTTTTTTGACAGCTATTATACTCCATAGAGAAACCAGACGCCTAATTATCTTGATTGTGTCTGAAAATCTGAGCACTATTTTTAGTAGAAATAATGATTTATTTCAATGAGATGATTTCCTGTCTCATACTTTAATCAGTTTTTAGGCGGGTTGAGCTTATGTTAAGTTAGCCTTGCTGAAATTCATATAGAAATTTGAATATATTCCTTCATTAGAACATCCTTAGCCTGGAATCAGCCTGAGTTTGGTTCTTCTTGGAAGGTTCAGTAGCATTAGAACTCAACATTATATCTCTAAGAAAGCCTGGTTGATTCAGATAGTTGGAACTTGGGCTACCTTCACACTGCGAGCAAATGTGACCCAGATCCAACGTTCGCCTGCCTGTTTTTTTGTATTTGTTTTTTTGGTTCATATGCGACTTGTCCAGTTTTTTCACAGCCATCAGAATGGACAAATCCCAATCCTTCCACCTCCAAAAAAAAACTTAACTGTGCCACTTCCATATGTGGTAGTGAACCTGCTACGTATCTGAAAGTTTTTAAATCCTTGCAAGTTTTTGAATTTGAATATGAGTTCAATGCCAAAATGGCAAAAAAAAAGACAGACATTTTTAGAAGTGCTTTAATTGAAATGTCTATGGACTCAAAACCCAAACATTTACGGACTGTAGCGTTTGTATGGACATAAGGGTTTAGAAAAAAACGGCCGTCCAGACTGGAAATGTTTCATCTTAACATGATTGTTGGAATATTCTAAAAGCATCTATTGGCTCAAAGAACTAGATCACATAGATGTTGGAGCACATACACACAGAATAAAAAAAAAAGCAAAATCTGAGGAAACAGTTAATTTACTCTTGCTAGTTTTTCTTTATTTCCCTTTGCATAAATTATTTTTTGTTTGCAACAATAATGGTTCAAAATTCTCCCAATACTCCTTTGTCAGATTACAATTTTATTCCAATACTGCTGAATCTGATCAGATTATTACAACTGGCACCTTTACATTAGTCCTTTATTCCGGTACTGATGCCTGTTTAAATGAGCTAGATGTGATACTTTAAGAGGTAGCAGGAGGTAAATGCTGCTGTTCATTGTTCCTTAGATTTAAGGAATGATGTTAGTTGAGGCGTGGGAACCCTGGTGTGAATGTAGCCTTGTAGTCAGAACTGGTTTTAGACATTTTTTATTAAGTTTTCTGAATGATCTCTTACAGAACTTTTGAGCTCCTTCCTGAAAGTTTCTGAATCATGAATAAAAAAAAAATATGTGTATTCCAGTAAATCAGCCAGTTTAATTAAACTCTACCATCTTTGATCAGAGGAGTTAAAGATCCAGCTAGAATCACACGCAGACGTTCCTCTTGACTGGAAAAGTGGGAATTCTCTGCAAACTACTAAAGGCCATTAAACCTAATGTTCCTGGTTGTTTTAAAGCTTTTAATGGAAGACATTCGTCAATAGATGTAAATTCTGATTGACCCTATAAATGCCATTAAATATGGCTCATTGTGTTGGATTTTTTTCTCAGCAACTGAATTACAAAAATATTTAGGACTTTTCACTGAATTCTATGCATCACTATATGGTCAATATGTATAATATTTATATATTTAGGGTCTATCATGATGTAGCGGTGTGAAAAAACTCCCACTTGAACCTATTAAAGTTGGGCTGCTGTATCTTTAAGAAAGATCAACGTATGCAAAATACTAATAACTGCAATTATTGCTGAATAATAAATCCGATTAAATGCACTATTTGAGGTTAACACAGTTGAGATTCAAGCAATCAGTTTTTTGTTTTTCCTTCAACAGATCCGCTGCAGTCAGAAGTAGTTATTTCGGAGTGATTAAGTTGTGGCGATGTAGTAAGGAGAGTGTGGTCCAACATATAAAAGGAGGATATCAACCATCCAACTGAAACAATTCATTCATATTCATCCTTTGATTTTCCTGTGTTGAAACAATGTCTGTTTTCTTTAGACTTGAATAGTTTAATCTGAAGTTACTGTTTCATAATTATTGTTAAAAAAAGCATCTAGTCTCACAGGAGAGACGTTTGCTGTATTTCTCCACTGTGGTTCACCTCTTTTCTCATCACACTGTTATATCTAGTCGTGAGCACAGGTATGTTGGTTGTAGTTGCAATGTATCCCCACTCCTAAATAAACCTTTATGCTGCTCTTCAAATCATTTTTGGGTCTTGTCATTCACTGAAGTAAGATGGGGAGTAGAGTCAATGTTGAACTAAATGTAGAATGTTACTAGTGGTTATTTATTGTTGAGAAAAAAGGAGAGAGTTGAGTGGCTAAAATGATATGTGGCAAAAAAAAGGTTTCTTGCTCTTTGTGGGTTAGGTTTACCTCTTCAAACAGATCAAATTATAGTTTAATGGAACCAGAATTAGACTTTAGAGCAGTATTTGTCGCATTGCTTTCCATTATGGTGCAGAAGTAACGGAGGCAGAAAGAAAAGTTTGAGATTTATATGGATTATGACTAAAATAATCATGTATCTCACAGAAGCAGAAAAAAAAATCTTACCAAAGAACTAAAAACTACTTAAGAGCATCTCCTTTATTTGCTATAACGGAACAAGTCCTCTTTGTATTCCTACAATTCAGTAATAACTGCAACTGCAAACATTGACATCATCAAGGAGTATTTAGATATAAGGGAAGTGAGTCGCCTGAGGAGAGGAGGGACGTCTGAGCAGGTTTTACTAAAGAATAATCTTCTAACTTTAACATGTGACCAGTTAGAAAAATGTAGATAAAAAAAAATTTTAAATGCACAAGGAGAACCTACTATTACTACAGCTACTACTTCTAAAGCTTCCTGAAAGATGCAGAAGAAGCACCTCCTGAAACTGTCAATGATCTCCAACAGAGGGGTACATGTTCTGGTGAATTAACGCTGTCACAAACAGCACTGAGGGGGGATTTTGGTTTGAGTACAGAAACCTGCCTCATCTGGTCGAAGTGAGAAAGGAAGGAATAGATATTTGGGGTTCTTAATTAGAGGAATTTATGTTGCCCTCATATGAACAGCAGGGGGTTCAGGAAGCAGCCTCCCCTGCTGTTCACTCTGATGAGACACAAATGTGTCCCCAGGTTCACCACCAGTCATACTGGGAAGTTTGCAGACGGCACTACGGTGGTGGGCTGCATCATAGACGACAACTATCAGGACTACAGAGAGGAGGTGGAGCAGCTGGTGGGTTGGTGTAGAGACAACAGCCTGAATGTGCAGAAAACAAAGGAGATGATCTTGGACTTCAGGTAGAACCGGCCTAACAATGCTGCAGTAGAGGTGGTCAACAGCACCAAATTCCTGTGGGTGCACATCTCAGACAACCTCACCTGAACTGTAAAGCAATCACCTCCGCAGTTAAAGGCACAAGCGTGCTTGGGCTTCCCCTTGCAAAGCCGCCTGCCCCACCATCCTCAACACCTTCTAAAAAGCTTGCAAAGCGTTAAACCAGCTGATACTCTGTGTGTGGTGTGGGGGCGCAGCGCTTCGAGCTGAAGGTGAATTGGTGAGGCTGGCGAAGATCATCGAGACGAACTCAATTCTCCATTTTAAATGCAACTCAAAACAATCTGTTCAAAATTGCCTATTCTCTTTAATATCAATTTCCCTGCAACCTCTGTATTTTTAATGTTTATTTTTCACAGCTGTTAATTAAATGGATGACGGGGTGTCCAGAAATGTGCCTTTTTAAATAAAATGTATTATTATTAAAGACATTTCATCCCAGTGCTGCGTGTCACGAGCCCGTAACATAATCAAGTGACTCCTCACACCCCCACCACGGACTGTTCTCCCTGCTGCCCTCTGGGACTGTGGCATTCAATGCAGGGCCTGCAGGTTCTGCAAAAGCTTTTCCCCCGCTGCCATCGGACTGTTGAACTGCTGAAACTCTAATCAAGTCTCAAATCAAGACTCAAATCATGCATCACACACATCAAATTAGCACCAAATGGCAAATTTCAAAATCCCTTTAAATAGAACTTAATGTTTCTACCTTATTATTCTGATCACTGCTACACTTTATAAATAGAAATGTTAATTTCACTGCTGTAAGTTGCTCAGTCACTGTTGAAAAGCTTTATGCATCGATATTTCGTTTTGCATGTACTCTTTGCACATAAAATGACAAATTTGGTCTAAGACTTGCCATATTTAGAACCAAAGAGCGAACTTCAAGGTGGGATTAAGCTAGAAAAATATTGATTGGATCCAGATACAGATTACATCTAGGTTCAGCTTCAGTTGTAGGTAGGGGAAAACTGGCTCCCACAAAAATGACAGAAAAAAAAGAAAAAAGATTGTTTATTATCAGGCACCTTGCAGGGCAGCATGATGTTGATATGCGGGGGCCTCGCAAACACACTACATGAAGGCGAGTGAAGATGGCGGATGTGTTGAGCGTTCTTCGTCAGTATAACATCCAGAAAAAGGAAATAGTCGCTAAAGGGGATGAGGTGATATTTGGAGAGTTCTCCTGGCCGAAAAATGTCAAGACCAACTACATAATCTGGGGGTATGTCAGCACATTAAACACATTTAAATCCTTTTATTTAGGCCCGTGTCTCCCTTTACGCGACGACGTTGGACTGGCTAGCCACTTGATGCTAAAATGCTAACAACTCCTCTCTAAGCTCTGAACTTTAAAGTGTTGATTACTTTAGCTTCATACGTCAATAACTTGCAATTGACATTGTGCTGCACTTTTAACCCCTTTGTTTTGCCTCGACATAGTTGTTTGTACTTTATGTACATTTGTTATATTAAAGAAGTTAGCGTCCAAACTTGTGTCTCAGTGAGGTGATGCTAAATTAGCGATGCCAGCTAGCTCCGATTTGTGTTTCATGAAGTCAGGGATTCATGGGGATATTATTTATCTTTTTGGTCATTATTCTGTGAATTGTAACTTTTTAGTTTCCGAAGAAGACTTCCATACTGTGGCTCAGCCAATAAAGCTGTATCCATCTTTAGAGTTATCGTTTATAGTTGTTTATGGTTAAACAGAGCCAGCTGAACGTTAGTAAGATGTGGTTTAATGATTGTAGAGATTATTTGATCTCCTAAAGAAGTTTGAGTTTTAATTTCTTGCTTTTGGATGTTTTCTCCATCAGTACTGGTAAAGAGGGCCAACCCAAAGAGTACTATACTTTGGACTCCATTTTATTCTTGCTGAACAATGTACATCTGCCGCATCCATCGTATGTCCGAAGAGCTGCAGTAAGTTAGAGCTATCAGTCAGGGCTGCAAACATCTCTCTGTACGTGTGAAAGGCGTGTATATTCATGACATGTCTGCATGTTTATTATAGACAGAGAACATCCCTGTTGTCAGACGACCGGATCGAAAGGGATTGCTGTCCTACCTCAATGGAGAGAGTTGTAAGTAGCAGCAGAAAAGTTTTTTTTTTCTTGAATGTATGGGAAGCTCATTATTTTTGTATCATATGGGCCATGTTTTTCAGACCTTTGATTCTTTCTTTTCCATCTACTAAAAGCTGCCTCTTCTCACCTTTAAAGCTCAGTCGTACTATAAATTACATGTGTGCAAATACACCAAAACTTTGTTTTATAAAAATCAGTTTAGTGTTTGGGAGAGCTGGAGGGTAGTGCATTCATCTTCACATTGGATGTTTTCCCTGGAAATGTAGACTTCCAACACTCTTGGCTGAAACTTAATGGTGTTTTCACCCAAACTCAAATAGTTGTTGATCTTGCATCATTTTCCTGTTCAGTTTGATTGGTCCTCGTCTATCAGCTTTAACCTTTAAGATGCATTTCTTTATCTCTTTTTATTTAGCAGCGGACCCCTTCCATTCTACTTCATAAAGTAGATTGTAAATTAATGTTAAACTAACTCCTCCATCACTCCCGAAGTTTTGAATATATATGCTTACTGCAACACCAGATGTGTTTTTAGCACCATGGTTTACAGATGATGTCTGAAGTACAGAGTTGAGGAAGGTAGAGAGGTCCAGTGGCATGACGGGGACATCAGTAGCATTTCCTGCTTTAGGAGCAGCATGTTTGGAGTATTCAATTGTCTAAAGTGCAGATTTGAACTTTTGCAGCTGGGCGCTGAACGTCAACAAATCAGAAAAGCTGATCCAGGAGCTGTCAGGGAGACAGACACTAAATGCAAGCCTTGATCTGTGCTCCTGCAGAGCTGTCGGCATAAAACTTTAAAAAGTTAATATATGTATAAAATAATACAACAAAAGCTGATGTTAATACCTGTTTTATTATCTCTACCATTTAAACTAACTCTGTTATGATGAGGAAACATCTAAAAAGTCAGACGCTGGTCATTTATGACTATGATTATAATTTTTATTATTTTGGGGTGGCTGCTGCAACAAACTTATTTTCAGCACCAAAATAGAAGTTAGCTGTCATAGCAGTCTGTGGCCTCTAGGTGTCTTCAAAAACACGCTGACTGTGGGGTAGACAATATTATAATGGAGAACACAACTGATATCCCATCATTACGGAAGAGGATTAGGGCCACTGGAAAAAAGAAAAAAAAATTTATTTCAGTTTAACATTGGGGGGGGGTTAGCATTCTGACTTTAATCTCAGAATGCTGACTTTTTTTCTCAGAATTCTGACTTTAATCTCAGAATTGTGGATCTTAATGTAGATGGGCCCCATGAAGGAAGAGATGTGGAGCACTCAGCTTCACTGACAAAGATGTGAGTTGTTTGAGGTGGCCAGTGACACATTGGTGGAAAATGACGGAATTAGGCAACTTTTTACGTTGCCCAGGGGTCCCCTCATTAATGGAGGGAGCAGAAGGTCATTAAAACAAGAGAGCTAGTCTCCTAAAACAGACATGGCTATGGCTTGATGCTATATGTTTGTTATCTGTGAAATTCAGTTAAGTCGAATTCTGAGAATAAAGATCAGAATTCTGAAAAAAAGTCAAGACTTTTTCCCATATTAAACTGAAGTAAAATTTAAATATCAGTTAACTTTTTTTTTTCAGTAGCCCTTATCCTCTTCAGTACATCATTACTGCTTTATACTAAATGTTTTTTTTTCCTATATCTCTACCAGCCTTTGGATTTATGGTAGCTTCAGGTTAAGGCTGCATGTTATCAGGAATATTTACTGTGTTTGAGGATTGTGATGAGTATCAATTTTGATTAACCCATATTTTCTTCACTCTTTTTGCTCAATCTTCTCACTTTTCTAGGAGATTTTAGCATCTCAGTCACTGAGAACAGACACCAGGGTCCATTTTACAAAGAGGGGTTAGTGGCAGGTCAGGGGAAGTTCTGGGGTAAATTACTGCAGGGTCGGCTCTGGCTTTTCCTTTTTTAGAAAGACGAGAGCTGTTTGTAAAAACTCATTTAGGCCAAACTACTATTTAGCCGAGATCTGGATCAAACACTCCCTGAAGATAATCCATCTGGAGAGGGTAATTAGAGCGCAGTAAGATGTCTTATCTTTTCTAAAGGAATATCTCTTCTGTTTACTTCAAAGAATACGTCTGATTTTAATATTATCAGCAAATACTAAATTAGATTCATGTATCAGCATTTTTTCATGTTAATGTGTTTGCTGTACGAAACGTGAGCAGTGTGAAGATGAACTGCTACACCTTTTGATATTTAGGGCAGCCTTTCATTAATAGCTGCCGTTCTGTTTACTAGCTGGTACTTCTTGATGATGACGTGGCTAAGCAGTAATGCCTAATTAATGATGTGCAATTTTGTGCATATTTTTATAAAAGCTCATATTTTCAGGTTCATTAAAGGTAAAAGTTCTGAGTAGAATCAACCTTGTCTAATACAGTCATAAATTTCTTTACAGTGGCTAATGCAATTTAGCATTGACAGAAGTGCTCCTATAGAAATAGGTTTTCAAAGGCCAACACAAGGTATTTCATTTTTATTCTATTTTTATATGGAAAGAGCTATTAAAATTGTTTTTCTTTTATTTATCTGCACCTTAAAAATTCTTTAAATGTCTTGGTAATAAATTGATTCTTCTTTTTCGCTCCCAAGTGAAAAGAGCAGCTGATGAAGTATCTTCTGAAGCCAAAAAGCCAAGGATTGAAGTAAGTTTGAGTTTATTATGTCTAATGGATAGTTTCACCCATAGGTGTTTATGGGAGGTACAAACTGGCAAACATAACTACTGTTTTAAATGTTTTAAACATTTTCATTCACATTATAACAAATGCTATTAGAATCAGTTAGTTCTGACTTCCTCTGGCGTTAACGTGCATACAAAAAACATTAAAGGTTAAACGTTTCTATAATAGGAAAAATAAACATGTTTTTTTTCTGCGTTATTTTATAATACGGTGCTTTATCAGAACAAAATGCAAACCTGATGATTTCAGTTCTGCACTAGTGAATTTGAATCGGGATGGATCATGATGCAACTGTGGAGCATAGACCCAATGTAGTTTTTTTAAGGTTTAAATCCAGATGTTAGGACTTTGGTTAAGGTTAAACAAAACTCAAAATGTTTTCATACAGTAAAAAAAAAAAAAAAACAAAAAAACAAAGAAAAAGACCAGTTTAAATCTATCAGAACCACTAAACAACACATTTGTCTCATTGAAATGTACGGCAGTATTCTCACTTTGATTTGGGGAAATAAGTTCAGTTAACGAGACTTTTTATTGATAGTTTTTAAAATTTTGATTGTTCTACTACGATAACAGGACTTCAGTTTTTTAAAGTCGTAGGGAAGTCATATTTAAATGTCAAATACCCTCTGGCTTAAACATGTATAAAAATGTGATCTTCATCAGATGATATTGTCCAAAAATGTTAGAAAGTTCTGCAACGGTTGAAATAAGAAACCAGAATCCTTTCCTTCCCCATTTAAGTTCCCGTCCCAGTGTTCACGGGGATGGGCGTCTGTATCTTCGGCAGGCGTAGAGCTAACAGGAACTGGCGGCGTTGCGGAAAAGGGCTCAGTAAACATGCACGGCTGGAAGCGCTTCTACACCAAACCAAGCTTCTGTCAGCCCTGGCGTCCTCTTCCACAACATCTTGCGTCCTCGCTTTCCTCCCTCTAAATAAACATGGATGACTGAGGAGACTCATCCACCACCTCTCCTATGACTCAAACTCTCCTCCTCTGGCATGTTTCTGTCCATAGCGCTCCTTGACAGTGTCAATTTCATCCATCTTATCTATCAACTTATGATTAATAGATGAGCCGCACTTTTGAAAAAAAAAAATACAAAACAAAGAAAAGAAAACATTTAAGACGATATTTCCATTAACATAAGGAATTTGCAGAATTAAAAAGAAATCCTGATTAGATTTGAACAATTTGTTGCTCTAGCTGTACGAAATACTGACAAAATAAACTAGTTTAGCTCCATAGGAAACCAATAGAAGTTAACAGACCAGAAGTTGTAAATCAAAATGTATTTCCGTCTACATCAGAAATATGTGACTCAAATGAACATGAGGGATAGAGATATAGAGCTTAAGATGATAATAATAGTAATAATTCAACTTTATTGATCTCAAAGTGGAGAAATTTGACCAGCATTTAACCCAACCCTTTACGGAGCAGTGGGCTGCCATTGTGTGGCACCCAGTGAGCAGTGAGGGGTTTAGGGTCATGCTCAGGGACCGAGGGTGCAGACTGTGGAGAATTTGGGTTATTCACTGGCTACTTGCATCCTTCTTAGAGCACTAGCTCTAACCACTAGGCCAACACTCCCCTCAATAAGATTGTCTTTTAATTTTAAGAAGTCTTTTAATCTATGTTCTTATTTGTTTGCAGCCTAAAAGAAACAGAAGAAACATCATTTCACTATATGGTTTCCCTTTTTAAGATATTCATGTTTTCTTCAAAACAAGAATTTGCACCGAAAAAGAGCTTTATTTTATTATAAGGTGGATTTAGTAATAGAAGTAAAGCAGTTTTGCCTTTAGAGTTGATACAAGTAGTTAAAATGGCTGCTGTTTTATCATTTTAAAATATGTCATGTTTGGATGTTTTATGGGCAACTCATTTCTAAAGAAATAACAATAACTTCTGGTATTGCTTTGACTTTAAGGATGCAGAACGAGTGCGTCTGGATAAGGAGCGTCTGGCTGCCCGTCTGGAAGGCCACAAAGAAGGCATCGTGCAGACGGATCAGATCAGGTACTATGCCATTAATGTCAATGTTTATATCTAAAAACATTAAGGGATTTACACCGAACTCAATAAATCAGATTCTTTGAAAACAGAGGCCGTAAATCTTGTTCATCTTCATCCAGATCACTGTCTGAGGCCATGTCGGTGGAGAAAATCGCAGCCATCAAAGCCAAGATTATGGCCAAGAAACGTTCGACCATCAAAACGGATCTAGACGATGACATCACGCTGAAGCAGAGAAGCTTCGTGGATGCAGAGGTGGATGTCACCAGAGATATCGTCAGCAGGGAGAGAGTTTGGAGGACCAGGACGACGATCCTCCAGAGCACTGGAAAGGTCAGAACTAGGGCTGGGCAATTCATGCATTTGCAATATAATAGCAAATTTAACAAAATGCAATTTTTCATATCGCACGCAATTTTGGTTGCATTAGATTTAACAAAAGACATAAACAAAATTTGTCACCACAGCTCTTTAGGGGGCAGTTATACAGTTAAAGTGGGTTTTCTGCTACATAGAAAGGTAGAGAGAGTTGCAGCTAGCATTCAGTCCGTGCATGTGACTAGAACTAAGCACTTTTTTCCACAAAGGTTACAGTACAGTCTTGCAAAAATCAAGCTTTCAGGGCTAGGGCTCAGCGATATGGCCTAAAAATAAAATCTCAATTTTTTTATTATTCCAATTACAATTTTTTACAAATTCCGACTTTCCCCATACTTATTAACTTCCATCCGATCATCGGCGCTCCGTTGTGCATATTTACATTAAACACAGCCATACGCTTTAAATGGCACCGGTTAAACTTTTACCAATATAGACTTGTTATACAGTCTTAGAAAGCTTAGATTCTCCACAATTCAACCACCAAGTTAATTTTATGGAAATAATCAGCACCAAAGCACATTTGATAAAGATATAGCAGTGAATTAAATCAGAATTTTTAAAAATAAAGATTTGACTTCCTACCTTTGAAGTGATCCTCAGGCCGTATTATAGATCCAATCTTAAATTTGTTATTTGCATTTGTCCGTAAGCTTCCACAGATAAAAGCTAATCTTAGCGTATTCGTAATGAAAACATTAAATGATGAGAAAAGTTTATTTATTACCATCAAAAAAGTCCCATCCTTATAACTAATGCTAACAGTTTTGCTAATTACCCTAGCTCCCACAAACAGTTTCCTGTTGACCTTCTGATCCAGGCTTCTAGCTGAGGTTTAGGGTTGTTCATCCCAGAGAGACTGGCATATTTTCTTATTCTGCTTCATGCCTTGGTTTAAGATGCTGAAAAGGTTTGTAGTGCTGCTGCCTTCAACTGCGACTGCCTTTAGGCAAATGTTGCAGCGTGGGGTTTGTTGCTCCAGGTCTGTTGTAGCAAACCCAAATCTGTTCCAAACATAGGATGATTTTATTCCTTTTTTCTGGACCAATTTTCCACTCTCACCGGTAACCTTGATATCGCTTGTCGAACGGCACTGTGTACGGTGGCCCTGAAGTGCAAACTGCAACTACTAAAATCTAAAAGCTGCGAACTACATTAAAGCAAAGTGCAACTACATTAAGGAAAAGACATTACATTAACCTACCGGGAAAAGGTAGGTACCAGTGGGAAACATGAGATTATAAGCTGATTGGACGACGGCGCCGTTTGACCTTGAACCGGAAGTCATTCTGCTCAAGCGCGCTTTTGAAAAAAACGTTTGAATATTATTCGAAAAAGCTGGCACCTGCTACCGTTATCCAGGGATATTTGGACTCCCTGCCCGCGTATATGCGAGGTGAGGGCCAGATATGCTCAAGACTACCCACGTAAATTTCAGTTAGTTTGGCGCATTACCCTCGACACACTTGCAAAAGAAGCTGGACTGTTCGTAGACGACGCAACTTCTGGTTCAAGGGGTCAAACGGCGCGCCGTCGTCCAATCAGCTTATGTCTCATGCTTTCTCTGGTAATTGGTACCCACTCTTCCTCGTAGGTTAATGTAGTATTGTGTTTTCCTTAATGTAGTTGCACTTTTAGATATTTAGAAGTTACCAATTTGCACTTTCAGGGCCACCGTAACTGTGGTAGCAATACTCCATCTACGGAAGATCCAGGAAGCCAAATTGCGGCGTTATACAAAAAAAATCTATTTTTTAATCGCACACAACAACAAATTCGAATGAATTCATTGAATTAGGTCTACTTTCAAGCTTTCACAAAAAACTGAAACTCATTTATAAAACATCTACCAGCTTTTAGTTGGTGCAAAGGAAAATCGAAAAACATTGCATTTGAAATATTAGTCAAAAATAATTGCAATTTTTATTTTTATCCAAATCATTCAGCTCTAGTCAGAACCTACATTATGTCCCAACAAGATGAACCATCAAAGCATCTTCCTGAGAACCTTTAACCTCACATTCACCCCGGCAGCCATCACTGGATTACTGTTATCAGTATTCATCTGAGAAATGTTTCCCTCCCTACTGGCTCCGTGTTTCTAGTTCTGCTCTTTAGCTTCAGGCCATGTTGACGTTGCTGCAGAAAACTCCCCAGGAGATTGGATTCTTCTAGAATCTAAGGGGCTTGCTGAATGAGAAACGCCAAATCAGAACTTAATGTTCTGTTAAATGGGGATTATGTAATATCCGCACAGGGAGGTTGACAGCAGCTTCACATATGCTGCAGTGATAAATATCTGTTCCCGCCCACGCTGGGAGAAATGCTGCTGAGCAAAACCGTAGCAGAGCGGAGCCACGCTGAGAGGAGCTGCACAAATGGTCCAAAAAGTTCCTGTTCTGACCACTAGGTGGCTGCAGAGGTTTAAATAGTGTAGTCTGGGTTTGATATTTTCCACATATTTTATTATTAAAATGCAGTATAAAAACTTTTCAATTGCAGCTTTTTTCAGCATCATTAGTTTTATGTTTAACATTAAATGTCTCATTGGGATATTTTTTTTTTCCTCACCCTTTTTTTTCTTCAGTCTTAGAAAATCTGACATTTGATAAAATGGTTTTCTTGTGTTGGGATAATTATGAAAAAGGTTTTCCTTTCCAGACTTTTTTGTGTGGTGTCTTTTAGTATATCTAAGCGATAAAACTCAGACTCTATAAAGGAATTAAACCGTATTTAACTTTAATGCTTTCGGTTTTTACTGGGGCTGAAGCAATTAATCAGTTTATTTCTTTCAACTGTATTTTGTGTTTTTTATAATACAAAAACAAGAAGAAAAAACAAAGAACAAGCTGGGGGGAGCATACATTGCCATATTTTCCAAAGTTTTTTTTTTTTTTTTCTTATGGTTGGGTTTTGAACTTGAACATAGACCACTTCTGCCATTTTTTCTCAAAGTCTCCTCCTTTAAGTCTCAGACGAAAAGTAAAATTTTCCATGGCGTATAGTTCGTCTAAAATATTTAGCCATTGTTCAAGCCCAGGTGGGTCACTTTTCAACCAATTCCTTGTCAATGCCTTTTTGGCAGCAATCAGTAATATTTTGCAGAGGTAAATGTCTTTTTTTCCAATGACTTCATATGACATAAGTCCTAGGTATACAAAGCTCGGATCTCGGGGTATAGATAAGCATAACATTTCCTCTACTGTCTGAATGACACTGTTCCAGAATAACTGCAGTTTAATGCATGACCAAAAGATATGGGAGTGATTGGGATCTACATGTCCACACCCTCTCCAGCATTTCTGTTGTTGACTAAGTTGTTTAGATTTTATACGTGGGGTGAAAAAAAAACGTATTCGATTTTTCCATTCAAATTCTCGCCATCTTCTTGAGCTGGTTGAAGATTGTTGTGTTTTACACATGGAGGACCAGTCACTCCCAGTTAATGTAATGTTGAATTCTCGTTCCCACTTTTCTTTAACATAGAATGAATTTCTGCCATCGCATTTTTGGAGACTATTATACAACTTTGATACAATTTTTGAGGGAGTTCCACTATATGCACGTGTCAAGATTATAATCACCTCACTAATTCCTTCTGATAATCAGTTTATTTCTGATCAATTGATTTTTAAAATAATTAAGTGGAGTATAGAAATCTTAAAACATGCTATTAGCTAAAAAAAAATAACCCACCCAGGGTAGTTATGCTTACACTATAAAAGATATAGAAATATTTTACATTCCAGGTTAAAAACCCTTTTACCTGTGAATAATCTTTGTCTAAAACAATTAAAGTGGCACTTTTTTTAAGCTTCCTCTGCTTTAAATTTTGCATTAAAATCTTCGTTAAGGCACCTCTTGCTGTCTCATTGTTTAAGAAAGTAGTCATACGTTGCAACCCTTCTACATTAAAACTACACACTACTTCAAAAATCAGAAATGTTTTTTTTTAAACATGGGTTTATTAACTTGACATTTCAAGTTGACACTTGGTTTATTTTAAAGTGGTATGCAGAAATGTTTTTCTTTTTTTTGTAATGAATGCTTATTTCTTCTGTACTTCTTTTTCTCTAATGCAGAACTTCTCAAAGAACATCTTTGCCATTCTTCAGTCGGTGAAAGCCAGAGAAGAAGGCCGGGCGCCAGAGCAGAGACCAGCACAGAACGCCACCCAAGTGGTAATTCCTTTGTTTAAAACTGGAAAGGTTTTAGGTTTTTGAAGCACCACTAGGATTTGTCAGGATGAATGGAGATTATGTTTCATAACCATTGATAAAGTGAAACCCTTTTTATGCAGGACCCGTCTTTAAGGAACAAGCAGCCTGTCCCAGCAGCCTACAACAGATACGATCAGGAGCGCTTCAAAGGAAAAGAAGGTGACTCCGCCTTATGGTTTCCTTTGCATGTATTACAGAATCTCTTTCCCCTTCTTTATGAGTCACATCACCACACTGACGTTGCATTATAAGCAAGTAAATGCTTTATCTGATGCTGCATGGCTCCATAAAAGCCAAAAAAAGTGAACTTTCCAGCAGCCAGGAAACTGACAAAGCTGTAAAATGAGTATAAATTATTTTTATTAGCTTTAGTTGTGTTTCTTAAAGGAATATAGATCTTTAAATGTTGTATTATTAGCCTGCATTGTATCTCTGTTACCTGCAGCTCATTGGCCTTTCTTATCTTATAGAAACGGAGGGTTTCAAAATCGATACCATGGGCACTTACCACGGCATGACGCTGAAGTCAGTGACGGTAAGAAGAGCTTCATTGTAATTAGTTCTAGCCTCAGAACCACAACCGTACATTAATCAGCATGTTTCTGCTGTGAATGGAAAAGATACAAAATAAGAAAACTAAATTTATCTGCTTATCACTGCAGAGTAATGCCCAAAAAACTGGGCTCTGTTTGAGAATGTCTCAATATCTTGAACATTGTATTGCTGAGCAGCGCCAGCTTTGCTCCAAGAAGCAGCGAAGCCGTTTACAGCAGGCGTTATCACTGTACACTGAAAGCAAAATCTAGCCACATATATCTTGTTACGACCATAACAGTCCAGAGTTTGATAAGTTCATCCTGAAAAGCATGTGTATTCTTTTTGGATCGGGTAGTTATATTTATTTAGAAAAATGTTTTTATTATTATTTTTTTTTTATCTTATGCAAACCAGTTAGTTATACATCAGCTTGTACACCTAAATTTAAGGTATATCAGCGATCATCTGTCAAATTTTTTTAAGCCATTTTTTTATTAATATGTTGCAGCTAATACTGTTAGTTGAAATTGGAAATCAGAATCCTTTCCTTTCCCATTGAGTTGCGTCCCAGTGTTCGCGGGGATGGGCGTCTGTGTCTTCAGCAGAGCGATAGAGGCTAACAGAACAACTGGCGTTGCGCGAGGCAAGAGGCTCAAACATATGCGGCTGGAAGCCTTCTACACCCAAACCAAGCTTCTGCCGCCCTGGCGTCCTCTTCCACAACATCTTCGTCCCGCTTTTTATTCTCTAAATAAAAATGGATGACCGAGGAGACTCATCCACGACCTCCGACACTAAACTCTCCTCCTCTTGCATGTTTCCTCTGTCCATAGCGTTCCTTGACAGCGTCGTTTCTAAGTCACCAATTTACTGCTACTTGGTCCCAATGGAATTTCCCATTGGGAACCTACTAAGAACTAAATTGCTAACTTGGTTAGCAAAGATGCTGCCACGACACCGCCCGCAACCAAAAAAATGCTTCCGGCAGCCACAACAATCCAGCCCCCTTGATAATCGACCAATCACATTCACTTTTTCACTCGTGTAAAGTCTGGCACCACAATTCAGAAATGCCACCTTTGGAACAGTTGCTTCCCTTTGACTTTAAAGCCTTAACTGATCTAATAGCTTAAGGGGGTGCTGATTGTAATCCAGCATTATCTCTGGAGAGAGACCAAACCAAATCCTTTACCTTCAGGCCAAAACTGGTCTCCCCTCATAAACATGTGATCCAGAATATTCATGATTGTAATGTTTTTATCAGAAAAGTTCAGTGTCTCGTTCTGCTCTTAGATGTGTACTTAATCATTGTTTTACCACTAGCTCGGCTCTCTGCAACATTGAAAATCCAATCAGCCATTTTACACGGAGGCCACCTAAATTATCAAATATTACAAAAAGTTTTATATAAAACACAATTTTATTAATTAAATAACAACCAACAGCTTATTTTTAGTTTTAGTTTATGCAATAAGGAAAAACATTAGCATAACAGGGAAGCGTTGTGTTTCTTCTATACGATATTATTTGTGGTAACAAACAGGATAATAACAAGAAAAATAGATCACATCACATATTTCTGGTTCTTTTAATGTCATTCTGTTGTAAAAACGTAGTTTAGATATAAGAGCCTCTGTAGACGGACTGTAAACATCTTATATGCCATCTCTAACACTGGCAGGTTCTTTCAGCTTCTTTAACGGCTTGAATTTAGTTGCACGTGTTATTCAGGTTGACTCCCAAAACAAATGATTGCATTAAAAGCTAATTTTTGGAAGTCATTTTGTTCATAAGTCATTAAAACTTAAAGGAGAAAAAAAATTGATCTGATTTCGTAAGAATAAATTAGATTTATATTTTTAAGTCATATCTTGCAGACCTAGGCTGAACTATAGCGTTTATTCTGAGCACTTTAGAACTGGGAAAGTATTTCCAACTGATGCCTCTTTCAAGCACGCAAATTACTCCCAGTAAATCAACTGGTGAGATTTTTACACTGTATTAGGAAACAGTGGAATGGATGTTCTTAATATCTCCTGCAGGGGGCAGTAATGGGACCTTATGGACAAAGGACATTGTTTTGAGGACCAGAATGTTCACCTTTTGGGAAAAAAAGATAGGCGGTTTGAGAGGTGTGAAGGAAGCCATCTTTGTTAAGAAAGAAAAAAACCAACCTTTCACAGATGGGGGTCGACTTGGATATCAGCTTTCAAAAATTGAGTTGATTCCCTTCCCCGCTATCACCGTAACCTCCACCTCAGAAGTCTGCCAAGCCTGTTCAGCCAGGCCAACAATTTCCCTCTAACGAACCTCCCCTTCAGAGACATAGACAGGTATGGGGTATTTTACAGGCTATTAGAGAACCCAAACCCGACCCCCATTCCAAAGAGACATAGCCTGGGTGCCATTCCGGAACTTAGTCCCGCCCACACAAAAGTTTGAGGTCGGGAGTTCGGTCTGGCTCTGCTCCATAGTAGCCAGTATTATAGCCACCTGTCAGGCGATCCAATCAAATTGTCAGGCCCGCTGGCTTTATCACGATGATGGACAGATGATCACCCAGTAGCGCATCAACCACGATGACCAAAGCTGGCGCTTGGTGACAACAACAATAATGGCTGCCGCTGGAGAGTTTTAGGTGAGTAGATTCTGCTTATTAGGTCTGTTCTAGAAGATATCGACAGCAAATTAATTTTAAAAAAAAGAGGAACAGAGTAAACGCGGATCAAGTCTCATCTTCTTATTATAGGCGTGAAACCGCACGCTTTTGATTTTTGTTGACAACAAACATGCTAAGCAACATTTACGCCACACGACTCCGTTTTGCTCTTATTGGTAAAGTAGGTCTATCCAATTCTGAGTGCAGAGGCATTTTTCCTGGTTGGTTCCGTAAAACACGCCCCCATAATCACAGCTCTATGGAGCGAAGTATCAGACTCATATTCCCTGACTAGAATTGAGTGGGACTCACGTCGAGCTAAAAGAGACAGGCCCGATCATCGTTTCAATTTGCATGTTTTTCTAAGCCAAAACAAGGCTTTTGTTTTTGGTCCCACTCTATAAAGGCTCGAACTCAATGCTATTTCCCACATTTTTCATTGAAAAAGCTTCCTGGATGGGAATCAAAATGTCTTCAAACTTGGGCACAAAGTCCAGTGTATTTTTTTATTTTTTTTTTACTTTTGTTGGAATAATATGAGGGAGATAACTTTAACTGATTTAGCTGGAGTCTGAAGAAGTCAGTAAGTTAGTAGGGATCTAGCATGATGGCTAATTGCCAGGCAACAGGTGCACTGCTGGTGTCAGCCTCAGTAAGTGATTGCGACCAGCGTGGTCGCTAAAAAGTGGTAGAGGCCGGTTTGTCATATATAGCCAGAGTCTTGACAGCTCATCATTAAATGTGCCTACTTGCTTGATAAAATGTTGCTGAGTTTAAAAACATGTAGCTGTATCCGGGACTGTTGCAATGTAAACATGCAAATCCACGCCCCACCTGGTAATGTAACCGCTTTATTCACACTAGAGCGGTCCCAGTAGATGAGGGGGCTTACTGGGTAAGTGTTAAAGGGGCTTTATAAGTTTGCTGACAAGTTCTCCTTTTATAAAACTGAGATAGATTTCTGCTGGTTTTGTCATTTTATATTTTCGTCATCTTTTACTTTCGTAAAGTTGGCCCAAATTATAGAAGAGTTGATGAGTGCTAGAGCTGGAGCAGAAACTGCTGGTTCTGGATTAGTTCCAGTCTCATAAAGTAGCTGCCTGCTAACCAGTTAATCAAAGGCTGCTCTGTTGGAAATGTTCGTTTCACACTGTACAACAAAGACATTTATATTTTGACACATTTATCCTCAGTCCAATTCAACAACAAAGAACTAAGTTCACCGGTTCTGCGTGGGCTCAGTCCGGTAGAAATAGTTTAACATTTGTTGAAAATTGACATTTTAGCAGCATCGTATCTCATGATTAACTGGATTGTCCAAAGATATGTGGTATTTTTACTGAAGTCCGCTGGTTTTGTCAGTGTTTCAGTAACTGCTTGTCTCGGAGTCTGGAGTGAGCTCTGCCCGCTCTGTCTTTGAACGTGTTGATGCAGGCGTTGTGTTTGTTGCTCTGGAGGTGATGCCAGTACTTGAGCAATTCGTTCGGATGGAATCCGTGCGACGTTATCAGGTGGCTGTACTTGCAGCTGGAGTACGACACCCGCCAGTGGTTGAACAGGAAGCCGTTGGGAGGGGGCGTGGGCTCGATTTGGAGCTCGGCCAGGCAGATTCCCACGTACACGTCCTCCAGGTGCAGGCGGCGAATCCTCAGGGAGGTGCGGTAGATCTTCCCGGCCAGGTCTCCGGAAAAGACGTACCCGGTCCCGGAGCAGAAGGTGGGATACTTGTCCCCTGGGTAGAGCTCGGGGGGCATGTACCACTTGCTGTTTTCATTCCGGTTGGGGGCAAAGCCTCTCATGTTGTTACCTGTGAAGTAGTTCTTCCTGGGCTTCTGGTCTGGTCTGAGCAGCTTGTAAATGAGGTACTCTGTGTTGACAAACATGTCGCTGTCGGTTTTCATGACGTAGCTCGCCTCTGGGCAGTGCATCGCCACCCAGTTCATTCCCATCAGGGTCTTTATGGTCAGGTTCTGATAAGAATCCAGGAAGTCTTGCTGGATGATGTCATGATGCCTCCGGCTCTCTGCCTCCACCATCCTCTGCTGTAGGAGTCCCAGCTCTCCCTCTTTTTTCCCCAGCAGAAACAGTCTGATGAACCCCACAGAGGGGAAAACGCTCTCGTTCCCCCAAGTTTGCCGGATTGCGTTCCTTGCTTCCACCTGACGAGCTTCGGTGGAGATCAACAGCACTAGAAAAGGGGGTAGTCGGTTCTCTGTGCATTTCTGCGGCTCGTTGATGATGTAAGGGAAAGGTCCGTGGGTCAGGGAAACATTGAGAACTCCCCCATGGCTCTGGCTGGTGTCGGCGGTCAGCTTCTCCTCGATGCTTATGTTGCCTCGATGAAAAGAAACGCCATTCATCTCCGATGAGCTGATGTTGGCGTCTGCCTTAAAAGTAGTCTGAGGGACAATCACAAACCTCCAGGCTCTATGAGCGGCGCTGGCGTTCCATTTGTTGCTGGCGAGATGAGGCACAGTACCGCCGTACACCACAGGGTAGCCTCTCCACCACGGGATGCCGGATCGGTGCACCAGGAACACGAGGAAGCCCAGCAGTGAGAGGAGATACAGAAGTTTGGCTGTGTGCGTGCAGCAGTGGCGCCGTCTCCACTGCATGGTTCTGCTTTTTCACACAGCTGAGCTCCGATTGCTGAAGTGAAGTTTGTGACGGGTTCCCTCAGGGCCATTCACCCTGCATTATTTCACCGAGGCATGTGCTGTTGCCAAGAGAAAACCTAGGAGACAAGACAGAGAGTTAAGTCGTTACAGATAAACGGTGTCTGAACCGGATTTAAAACGAGGGATCTCAATAGATGGATAAAGGTCTTTAATATCAGCTGCTTTAAAGCTTTATGTAACATGTTTGGAGTAGGGATGCAAGTTTTCAATTAATCAGTCTGAAGTTAAGTCATCCTTTTGATTGACTGATTAATTGATAAGTTGCCTTTTCTTTTTTTTTTTAAAGCCAACATGAAGCTACAAGGAACTATAGTGCAATTTATTTATGTCTGAGAAAAAAGGTGTAAAGATTTTATCTTTTTTTTCCTCCTCCCTACCATCAATCAATTTTATTTATTTGACGTTTTTCCTCCCATAAATAAACAAAAAGGTCCTGGAAAATTTAAATTTTAAGTAAATTATTCTAGGTCTGAGTAAATTAGCTTAACATTGCCAAAAAAATAACTTCTGCCTAAGTAAAACACAAAGAAAAACATTTGCATACTTAATTCTTTACTTACTTTTCTTGTGAGTAAAGAATTAAGCATGATAAACCGCAAAAACAAAAACATGGTTTCATGTTTGGTGTTCAAACAGCAAGCAACAGAGATGTAATAGATGTTTAGATCTTTTGATTAAAAAAACAAAACAGTAAAGGTAGGACAGATTATTTTGCTTTGCTTGGTTTTGGTGTTTTTAGAGGATGTTTTTGAGTGGTCAGCTAAAAATGATCAAAGTTTTTCTACTGAGTTTCACTTCTGTCGATTCAGTTTCTTTTTGCCTATTTATTAGAAATGCAGCATTCGGTTCTGGTACGTGTTTTGTTGAAACCAGGCTCATCAAAACACAGGCTGGCCATAAATACGATGTGAGCTGTGGTTAGTTAATATTAGATTAAAATCGTTTTTCAGAGTCTCAGAAGATCTGGACATATGTGTGTGTCAGTCTCAGAGTTGAAAGGAGGCACTCAGACTTAATTCAATTTAATTCATTTCATAAATACTTTATTTTTCCTAAAGGGAAAAGAAATGTTTCAGTAGCTCATATTTTTGTTTTGTTTTTCTAAAAGTTGGTATAAATGTTATCAGCTTTAGGCAAGAAGGATCTTTTGATTCGGTCTATCTTGCACCAGATCTGGAGAAGCCTCTGACTAAAGACACTTTGTTGATGTTTAGAAATCTTCTGAACAGAATGCTCTCTTGTCTATGATCATGATTAGAAGGGATCATGATTATATTATTCCTCTGTTTTAGAATAGTGTAAGATAGATAGAAGACGAGAGGAAGAAGATGTAATGAGAGCGGAGGAAAATGGGAGCACTGATGGAAAGAACAACTGAACAGAAGATAGAGCAATCTTAGAAGAGTAAAGCCGAGAGCAGGCAGAAGTCAGAAGAAGATCACAGTAACAAGCCGGACACATCTGGATTAATCAGAATGTCCAGTAATGAAAGACAGGAAACAAAAGAGCTGCTGAAGTTCAGGAAGTAGTGGAGCAGTGCATAGATCCCATTAGTGAGAGAAATTAATCGGCTTTAATATGGCAGTAATAAACGTATATCATCCTTTACCTTCAAACTTGTAGGGTGCTTTTATCTGTAGTGTACTGTTAACCGTAGTGCACATCTGTTATGTTTCCCAGGTGCTTCCATCTTGGGCGACATTTTAAAACAATAAAACTTGCATATGGATTTGTTTTTAATGGTTTTTCATAAAAATCGGACAAAAACAATATAATTTCCCTCGGCACAACATGGTTATTATTCCATGTAGTAATTCCTTAATTTCTCTAAAATATGCCCTTTTAATGTTGGAAATCGTGTCATTCAGGGTTTCTAATCAACTCTGACATTGAAATCCAATATGGCTGCCTTGGATAAATGAAATTGAGCTGCGGTAAATTAATGTTAACGTGTCTTTCCCCCGATCTGTATCTCCTCACATACTCTTTTAACTCTAGCATCCCTCTGATCTGCCATTATTTTTCTTCATATATTGCAAATACAAGTCAGGCTTTTCTTATGAACAGTGGCACCCTCTAGTGGACAGAAATAATAGCAAAAGAAATTCCCTTTAATCAGAAATGATCATTTGTATAAAAAAGCTTTAATCATTTAAACCATAAATTCTCAATCGTAAGTCAATCCTTTGTTTACCGTACATTAATGTATTTTTAGGTATATTAAGTGTTTGGTCCAAACTGATTATTTGTCAAAATTGGCTCTGGGGAAAAAAACAAACAGGAAAACATGCAAGTTACCCGTCGCTACTGAAATAGCTACTAAAACAGTGACTGTTAGAAAAACCTAGATGTTTTGAAAAGATGTGAGCATGCATTTATTTTAATATATTTTCTTTATATTACTATATTATAAAAACAAAAAGATAATCCCTTCAGTTTTTATTATCACTATGAGGAGAACTGTTTGAGGATTTTGTTGTGTTGTTAAGCATATGGAGGGCTAATCCCAGGGGATCATGATCCATTGTTGGGGTGGGGGGGCTGCTCTTTAAGCATGATCTATTTTGAATGGGCTAAATATGGAAGCTACATTGTGTCAGGCAAGAGCCTCTCAGCTGCTCAGCTGAAGTTCAGATCCTAGCATCAACCTTTAGGAGAGTAAAACCTTCCTGAACTTGTTTTCGTTAATCCTGGTTGGTCAAATACGGATGCAAAGGAAGTAAATGTGTGATTTCGTTGAGCCGTGCTTTAAGGCTTCTCTCCGTTGGTTTTTATTTTAATGGACTAGAGCAGGCCTGGGTATCCGTTCAGATTTTAGGATAAGATACTACAAGATTTAAACTCAATTCTTCTTTGTTCAACGTTAATTTTGGCTGCTGGTTTAAAAACACATTTGAGTTTGACTATGTTTTTATTTTGCATATTAATCTAGTAATATATTAAAACTCATCAGCATATAAAGTAATGGCAGTTAATGGGGGCTGTAATGTCCAAACCCTCATTCTGAATGTTGAGGTAGATTTGGAAATTACTTTTCTTTTATGAATATATCTTAAAAAATCAGATAAGAAGTGATTAGGGCTGAAAAATCTGATTACTTAAATAAGCTTTAAAATGGGCTATTACCTGAAAAAATGACCACCTTCAGCATTATTTAGACAAAACTAGAAAAATATTTTAAAAAGTTGTTTAAAGAAATATACATGTTTATATTTGTTTATGGTTTTTGCCATTTATTATTCATTTAAGAACGAGCTGTAAAGTTTTTTCTCTTTAAAGTCCAAAGATTTATTTGAAATGTGAATTTACTCTAAGTACCCGTTTCTAGATTTGTAGAAAATAGATGTAATTGTTAATAAAATAGTTAATAGGTGCAGCCTTAGAATGGATTCAGAACTGAAAAGTTGTTTTTCAACACAACCCTATATTTTTAAAATTCAGTGGTGGGGCGTCAAACATTTGATGGACTTTTTTTTTTTGCCACTAAAGCATAATTTCCTATAAATGCTGTATTTTTGCTGCTGCTTATAAAAGCTAATGTCCACTCTCAGCTTTTAGACTTAGACAACTTTTATTGTCATTTTGAATACACAGAGTTTATACAAAACAAATTTTTTTTCGTTCAGCTCTCATGACATTTCCTTTTCATAAAGTGCAGCAGTTGTTTGATCTATTGTTCTGCAAACTGTTATATAACATACTAGCTTATGACTTATTTAGATACCTTTTTTTTTTTCTCTGTTGAAAATTTGGAGCAGTTATTGTAGCTCTGCTAGTGCGGCAAGTAGTCATCCCATTATGAGTCACCCTTACTCATCTGCTCCGACACCAAACAAAGCTGTTGATCAGGCTGTGAACACATCTCCCTCAGCACTGATCTTAGATTTAAATCCAAATCTTCGCCCAGAAGCACTCAGTTCCCATTGGTGATCATTAAGGGTGTGCTGAGAAATGAAATGCTGACTTTTATAGGTTTCCAGGTTGGTCTGACTTGAATCGAGAAGAAAATAAAAAAAATCTGGCCTTTTTCTTTTCGCTTTTTTGTTTATATCTGGTAAATGCAACATAGCAAAGCCAGACATGTCAATTCTACGTAATGTTGAAGTTATAAGGGTCAGAAATCCACACAGAAAATGTAGCATTTTGAAACAAAGCAGTTGTGAATTAGGGTTGATAAAAGAATTAAAATTAAGAGCTGATATTTTCCAGAACTTCCTTCAGCTGCAGCGCTGCAATAACAGCGGCTCAGCCCCTCCGCTCCCTGCAGCTTCACCAGACTATGATGATGGAAGTTTAAAGAATGTAAACATGTTGAGTAAAGCAACGAAAATAATAATGAAAAGCAAAGAAAAAAAAAAGCCACTATCTTTATGGACGAGAGGAAGGGTAAAAGGTGTTGATCTGAGGTGATTTCCCTACAAGGTGGATGGACAAGAAGAAGAAAGTGCTGGTCGATGCTACATGCTAAATATCGTTAGCATAACATATTTGAAACCTGGGATTGTTATCCACCAAATGTCAGGAGATATATATATAAAATATATATATATATAGCACAAAGAAAGATGGATAAACTAGAGACGAGATCAGTGGTCATTTATGGAAAAAAAAAAAACTATTAGAATTAAAACTATGAATTATTTTAAGCATCAAAATAAAAGGATATTACTAAAATATTAAAACCTCTGCCAAATGAACCAACTCTTGGTCTGGATTGTAAAAAATGGCAGCACCCTGCGCCTTTAGTAAGGTGCTTCTACAGGTAATATAATTTATCAAACTTACCCAAACCTTCAAGATTGAAGCTTTAGCCTGATGGGAGAGAAATGTTTGCTTGTTTGGAAAGTAAACATCCTTCTTTCCTCCAAATCTGCAGCAGCACTATGAAGTTAATGTGATTTGATCTGTCAGGTCTGCTAATGTTAAACAATCTAATTAAGTCTGAAGTGTTGAACTTGTCTCACATGCCAGAAATGAAACAAAACAAAACAGAAATTACTCCTCAGGCAGACCCTCCCTTTACATCCGGTAGGCTACAGAATAGACGCATTTCTATAGCGGGTCAAGGCAAGGTGCTAGATACTTACCCTATCAGTCTCTTATTCTTTTTTTTTTTTTTAATCTTCCGGTTAAAACAGATGTGCAGCACAGGCTTGAGACTTTATATCCTCCCCCATTTCCTCCAGAGCACATGACAAATCCTGTTTTCTTGCTGCAGCTTTGAATGCTTGTTTTCCGTTATCTTTGCCTTCATCGCGGGAAAATGAAGTGTTCAGTCATCTAGTCTTTGCTCTGCCCCCACGTCAGCTGAGTGTGGGTAAAGAGCTGGACTGTTGCAATCTCTCCATCTGTCTTAACCATTTTTTCCCCCCCGAGCCTCTCTCCTCGCCACGCTACAGCTGCCTGCAGCCAAAGGAAGAAGCGAGGCGTTCCTTTCACAGTCTCTGTAGCTGTAGCGTGTAAATTAGAGCAGACGTGGTCAGATGGGCTTTATGTCTCAGATCCGTTTCTCTCTTCAGCCATTCTGCTGGTCGCTACGTCTCACTCTTTCTCTTTGATTCACATGAGAGCCTCCTGTCTTTTATTCCTCCGACATGCTCCCATCCTATTTTTCTATTATTCCCCGCTTCTCTTTTCCCTCCCGTTATTTAGCAGCCTCTCTGTTCTCTGGCTGTAAACAGCGGGGGAGGAAGAGGATGACCAGGAGAAACATGAGGCCGCGCTGTCAGTTGCGTGCTTGCTCTGAAAGGCAGCTCCAGGCTTGGTGGCATTACGCTCCCTCAGCACGTCACGCCGTCTCTGCTGCTGTTGCTGCCTGCTCTGTTAAGAGGGGAGGAGGGGGGGGTGTTGGGCTACTGACCTATTTGTATTCACACCCACTCCCCAGAAAGAGGAATGCAGTATGATCTGAATTTGGCATGCTGTGAGGCAGGAGGAGGAAATTCTGTCGATCTCTTAATTGGATTGAAAGACGTGAAACCTCAGGTTTCATCTTCCGAATGAAAAGATAATCGAATCCGACGAACTCCTGCAGCATTTTATGCAGTCAATGCAGATCCAAATGTTTCCATCTTTATTATTATCTTATATTTAGGCATTCTTGTTTGCATTTCCTGAAAGCTTTTTGGTTTTTAATCTTGCTCCGTTTGCAAAGGAGCATTTAACTTTTTCCAAGCAAGAGGCGGCAGAGTTTATTCCATGTATAACTCCTGCCTTTAAGACAGAGTATGAAAGGGTGAAATTATGCAATATTACATATTTGTTAATGCCTAATTGATACCAGAAACAACTGTTATTAGGTCATAATGGACAGGCTAATTCTAAACTTCAGTTACAGTTGTTGAACACAAATGTTCTAATCGGTGTGTCTGAACGAGATAAAGGGGCCCAGTCTGCAACCAATGGGTTGCTTCCACCAACATGCTAATATCTGAGATTTTAGAGGCAGGCTGTTTTTTTAACATCCCCATGTATTACAATATTTAAAAAAACTTTTTTATTTTTTTACTTGCTTCACTTCTCCAGTATTCACTGAATGACGTACACTTTTAAACAGAAGAAAGATCTGATCATATCTGTAGGAGGCAGGAAATTCTGATGGTACGATCATCTTAAGCTACAACCTTTATAGTATTGCTGTTAGGTTTACAGATCTAAACTGCGTTATGTTGCAATGTCTGAGTTGAAACGGCAAAATAAGAAATGATCAATTATGGGGCAAATTTTTTTTTTTTTTGTAAAATCTCTTAAGTCTTGCTTAACTTTCTCTGTAGAAGCTGCTTTTATAGTCTTATTTTTCTATTATGATATTTCGGGAAGCTGTGTTCTCATGTTTATCATTATCCCCAGGCTATCATGTTTACAGGGTTCCCGCGGGTCCTTAAGTCTTAAAAGGCATTGAATTCTTCAAAATAAAATTAAGGCCTTAATTGGTATTAAAATTTCTTAAATCAGTCTTTCAGAGGTCTTAATTTTTAAAACATAAATAGGACTATTTTTATTACGAATTTATTTTTCTAATCTAAATAAAATGTTAAAATTGACAATTTTTTTTTTTATATATATATATATATAAAATATAACGGCTCAAGATTATTGGTTCCACACCCGATAATGGAACCAATAAAAGCGTTGTTGGTGGCCGGGACATTTGTGAGATGCACCATTAACTTCTTTGTCTGGAAAATATGAGCAAGTGTAAATGTAAACAGCAAAATTGTCTCCAGCCAAGAGTTTTCTCCATGGCTAAAACCAGGGAACATACATGAGGCTCAGTGGATTTTTATTATGCAAGAAGTCATTCAAGCTCAGAATCGATGGGGAATTACAAGGCAGTGGGAGTCGCAAGACATGCTTAAGCAGGAAACACAAAAGCGTAAAAAAAAGATGGTTACCGTATTTTATCGTTTAGTTCCACCCTTGTCGCTTCTCCAACGCCCACTTATTCCATATCAAACATCACTTTCAAGAAAACCATACAAAGAAAAAAAAATAGCTGCAAAAAAGACTTAGCACTGGTTATGTTGTGGCTTTAAAACTGATTTGTTTTGTTCCCCTGCTAAAACAAAGTTTGTGTATTCAGTTAAATAATTGTTAAAAAATATATCTGTCATTTGTGTGTTTTTAGCTTTCTTCCTGTATGGGAAGCTTTTCAAAAATTTGAAACATTAGTGCAGTGGTTTATGTTAAAATAAACCTTTAAGTTAAGTTGTGGCAAGTATAGTTTTTTCTTGTGTTTCTTGTGAATTTGGTCTTACATTTTTATTTCTAGTGGCATTAAAAAGTCTTGAATTTAACTTGCCTTATGCTGTAGGAACCCTGGATTAGCATCAGTCCTAGATCTCTAATCTCTAAAAGGCTTCATAATTAAAAAAAAAAAGAATAAAAAGGATAGCTACATGCTAATTCTTAATGGCAAAGGAAGGCAGCATCTGGTCTGCTGATTCATCTCTAGGTGCTACGCTGCACAGCCGTTACATCTGTGGCGTGATAGTAGCTCAGACGCAGAAGCAGGCTGTGTAGTTGGATTTATCCCGGGGAAAAAAACAGTAATAAAGCATTACATTTATCTTAAATTATATCATTATTAGGATCAGTATATAATCTGACATTGAAACTGCAGATTTAAAGGACTTTGTGTCACTGTCTCGCTGCAGTGTGATTAATATCTAAAGGGTAGTTTACCCTGTGGTGCTGCTGATAGATGCGGCCTATCAACAAGCCAGCAACATCTGTCGTCCAAATCAAATTCTCTAAATCCGTTTATGTTGCCGTGAAAGAGCTGCGATTGTGCTGATGTCATCCTCTTATCCTCAGCCATGAAGCATCGCTCCTCTGAACGCGCCGTAGATGCATGGGGATTAGTCGAAGGGAAGGACATGGATGCTGTCAGTAGGATGTGATCAGAATTTCAGGTCATCTGCGCTGGAAGAGGATCTAAACAGAACTTATTAAATATTCAGCCTCTTTGGGGTTTTCATGTTCTGAATAATTTATTCCGAACACGTTGGTGTTCGCCATAAAAGCCACAGGATAGCAGCAGGAGGTATGAATGGGATGACAGAAAGTTCACCAGCTCTGTAAATACAAATTAGTAAATTATCGTTAATGGTTTGTTTGCTTTTCTTTTTTTTTTTTGAGAGAGAGATTTTACGTTTCCCAGGCTGTTTTCATAGCTTTGGTTTGTTGGTTACACTTTGTGACACCAACATGAACATGAAGTCTTTTCTCTGTTTTTATTAAGTAACATCAAGTCATTTATGACAGATTTTGACATAGTCTAAAATGTAATTGTTATGGCTTTTCTTTTCTTTTTTTTGGCTGGATGACATGGTCAACACTTATATCATGTTTTATATCTTAATTGTGGTCAGTGTGCTTCCTCTCTTCCATTTAGCCTCCGGTTTTATGACCAGCAGTAGCTTTGATTCTGCCCACAGGGCAGAGGTGGATTATTCAGCTCCAGAAAGTAAAAATCCTGTGCAGAGATCGGTTCCAACTAGTTTAATTTCTAGCTCCATAACAGACTTATCACCAGAGTAGCTAATCACCTGGTTAAGTGAACAGGATGAAGGAAAACAAGTCAGGATATTTACTTTCTGGATCTGGATTATCCACCTCTGTAACAGAGCTACCACACAAAGCATCAGTAGCCAAACAGAAGTTCAATCTGACACACCCAGCAGCCCGTTGATCCAGAAGTTAACTTCTCTGAAGGATGCTGAACTCGCAGCATCAACCAGCTGCTATGGCTCCACAACGCGTTGCTGTTTCCAACCCGACTCCGCCAGATGGATTTGCTGGATTTGCTCCGCATATCCATCTGGAAACCTGTCGCTAGGAAGTAATTTTGGGAAGGGGCCATTAAAATACTGGTTAGCTGATTGGCCTATGTTGGTGATAGACGGGCCAAATAAACCAATCAGGATCAACGTAAAACATATGACGTACTAACAGAGCGACGACGCAAAACACAACCACAAGCCAGGTGCACAAGGCAAGAGCAAAAACATCTTTTTCTCTGAGAAAAGCCTCCAGAGCAGTGTTTGCTCTTCTTTCAGTGAAGAAATATTCTGTAATTCCGATAAAACTTGCCGATAGTACGCCACGCTAACGCTAGTTTCATCGCTGAAGCCGCCATGTGTTCTTTAGACTGAACTGTCAGCGCTTCTCGCTAAGGGCCACACACCTCAACCCGCCGCCTCAAAGCTTAATCAGCTGGATTGACGCTCGCTTTGGTGAACGGCTCCAAATTTCTTTAACGGAGAGTCCTCCAGACTGATCTGCGAAAGTGAAATCTTGAAAGCTCAAGAGATCAGATGGTCTCAATGAGGCTAGTAGTTGCTTTCAACTTCTGCTTCAAATTAGTTGTGCTAGTGGATTTGACAGGCAGATATTAAAGAGAACGTTTACAGATCGCTTCAATTTAATTTCAATTCAGTTTATTTATATAGCGCCAATTCACAACACATGTCATCTCAAGGCACTTTACAGTTCAACCAAATCAGATCATACAGTCAAATTGATTCAAAGTTTTTCTATCTAAGTGAAAACCAGTTGATTGCATCGACTCATTGACTCAAATACAATCCCTCACACTAAGCATGCTTGTAGCGACAGTGGAGAGGAAAAACTCCCTTGAACAGAGGAAGAAACCTCCAGCAGAACCACAGGCTCAGTGTGAGCCGCCATCTGCTGAGGGCCGACTGGGGTTCAAGGGAGACAGAAGCAGAGACACAAAAAGCAGCTGTAAAAGGCGTGCCCGTCGTCCAGGAAACAACACACAGCCAGGCAGACGACAGCTCGGAGAGCCAGCTCCCATGTCAGAGGACTAAGAGAGCACATCCAGCCAGTCACAGTCAGAGAAACAGGACTACACTTTGGAAAACAGGCTGTTCTCCAGCATCTACAAACAAATGCTTCCATTTGAGTCACTGGGCTTTTCCTATCATTTTGGCCTTAACCTAGAGACGCCATATGCAGCCACTGTTTCCATGTCTCCCCAACATGGAAACAGCTCGGAGGAGACGGTGCAGCTCCATCACATCACGCTGGACGTCTTCTCGCACCATCTCCGAGTCAGATTTTCAAATGGTCAAACCAAATCGGAAAAATATCCACTTGATAATTGCGTCTACAGCATTAACAACAGAAAACAGCACGAGAGTGAAGGGGCGAAATAATCAGATCATTTCATTTTTATAACCCAACATGGTAATCCAGATTAAAATCCCATTCATCGCCCGGCCCTAGTTTTTCTAACGCAGCCTTTTTACTCTCACAGTGATTTTCTTTGTGTGTAACCTTTTTTATTTCTTTTGTATTTCCTCAGGAAGGAGCATCTGCTCGGAAAGCCCAGACCCCGGCGCTGCAGCCGGTTCCCCGTCCAGGTCCGTAGTGATTTCTAAGCTCCAGTGTGTTCGTCAGTTATGATCAATGAGCCGTCATCCTGTTGACATTTAAAGGAAAATTACGGTTTTAACACTTTTAGCCCCCTTTTCTGCCCAGTGTGCCGGATGAAATCGAATGATCAACACCAACATTTTGCCGATTGCTCCCTGTCTCTGCTATTTGGCTCATGCACGAATCCCCGGCTGCTTCAGAATGGTTCCATAGATGCATGCCCGACAATATCTTAAAACAACCTTAAAACGCTCTTTTTAAAATATGCTACTCACCGGGTCGGCCAGCGCTGTTCAATGACGCTCCAAAAAAAGTTTCCCTGAAGAAAAACGCTCCTGTAGTGTTTTATTTAGCATTTTGTAAATCCCATTAAGTTCTGTTGAATAGTCAATATCCCTCCGCCACCGGAAACGAAATGGGCCTGTTTACACAGTTGTAGCCTTTTCAAGGCCCAAGTGTTTCTGCTTCACTCTGTGTACTCCGAACGCCGCAGGTGCTTTTCGCCTCTGTTAAAACACTTTAAAAAACTCTGGAAAATGGAATAACTAAAGGTGGATTCTTGAGGAGGACATATTGGACTTTGAGTTTGACGGTAGAGGATACCGCTTTGAACCGGAATATACTGAGGAGGAGTATATAGAGAAATTGTC
The DNA here is from genome assembly GCA_018398635.1 of Cyprinodon brontotheroides. Taxonomy (NCBI): domain Eukaryota; kingdom Metazoa; phylum Chordata; class Actinopteri; order Cyprinodontiformes; family Cyprinodontidae; genus Cyprinodon; species Cyprinodon brontotheroides. The sequence goes on from JAGKQL010000056.1 coordinate 32,782,333, forward strand.
GCCAACTAGTGGTCTGGAGTGTGCAACGCTTCAGATTCGAACGGGAAGCGGAAGTTTATAAGCGGTTGTGATGTATCGGAAAAAATTGTTCTGGGATTTACAAAATGCTAAATAAAACAAGACAGGAACGGTTTTTCTTCATGAAACTTTTTTGGAACGCCATTGAACAGCGCTGACGACCCTCGTGAGTAGCATATTTTAAAAAAAAGAACGTTTAAGGTTGTTTTAAGGACACATTATCGGACATGCACTATGGAAGCCATTCTGAAGCAGCCGGGGGGATTCTGCATGAGCCAAAAAGCAGAGACAGGACCAATTGTCAAAATTTGGTGTCGATCATTCGATTTCATCCTGACACTACAGAAAATGGGCTAAAAGTGTTAAAACCGGAATTTTCCTTTAAAGAGGGCAGGAAAATGTTTGGTTGTCACAAAATATTTGGATGTTCCCTAAGAAAGAAGTCCTGTTCTGAGATGAGAGAGAATCGTTTCTTCTCTCAATAAGTGAAGCCAATTTGCTCTTCACCTGAAGCTATATTGGAAAACTGAGAGGGGGAAAAAAACAAAAAAACATTGATTCTTTAAACTGATCCCTTCTGACTTCCTTTTATAAGACGTGACCAAATCAAGAGAAATGTTCTGATGTCTGGATTAAATTGCTTGAATGAAGGGGCTTTTTGTCAACAGCAGAGTCACATGGCTGCTAGGCAGCTGAGGAGACACGGGCCTAAACTGCTCCTGCAGTTTTTCCATGTTTTGGTTCCCTTCATGAAGCAAAAAAAGCAGCATCACTTTTATAGAAGAAAGTCACATTCTGGGGATTAACGTCTTAATGTAAATCCGTCTTATTTCAGAGTTTTAAACATGTTTATCTGCAAAAATGTCATCTTTGTCTTTTTAGTTTCACAAGCCAGACCTCCACCAAACCAGAAGAAAGGTACACTTCTGCTGTCTTTTCTATGACTATATACATATTATAAGGTGTCTCCTAATCTTCTGTTCCTTTCTGAGGCTTTATTAACCTTTTTTTTTGCAGGATCCCGAACCCCCATCATCATCATCCCTGCTGCCACCACCTCCCTCATCACAATGCTCAATGCTAAGGATCTTCTGCAGGATCTAAAGTGAGAATAACTCCATACTGAGGAAGGATTAGGTCACAGATATCTGCAATTTGATTTTATTTACCCACTTAGAAATTCTCTAAAGTTGGATAAAGCAGTTTTCTACTCTTTAATCACCAGATCCTGCTGTTGATTAATAATTAATTTCCCCTTTAAAGCTGCGCTCTCATTAAACTGAAAAGCAGAATTTGAACCGGCCATGAAGAAACCTCTTTGCTGTGCATAAGCATAAAAAAAGAATCGAATAGAAATAAAAAAAAAAAAAGCATGGAAAATACAAAATAAGGGGTAGAGGATGTCCGGTTACATTAATGGATATGATGGTCCAATTAGTAGAACTGGACAGACATTATCAACTAAAGATTATTTCCTTCTTGGTTCCATTTCAGAACATTTTACTGAATAGGGGGGTATTTTTTTACAGCGATAGCGGCGTATTTAGCTGCAGCAGAGGAGCAGCGTTTGCTCTGGTGGTTTGTTCACAGCAGATGTTATATGCCATCGTTAAAGTCTTGTTATCGCCCCAAACTTTCACATAAGTTCACCCCTACCTTAAGTGCCATATAGTACCCTCTCTGTTAACCAGGGATGTTTCAATACAACCTTTTTTATTTTCCAATACAACAGATATTGAATCAATATATCTGCTCAAATCATACTTCTAAAGTCTAAAAAAAAAAAATACTACTCTTCTTTCTTCCTCAAAACTTATTTTTTACAGACTTAAAAACTTCTAGTGAGGAAAATATTGATACATTAAAATATCACAATATCTTCATATGTTGATATATTGCCATTTAAAACACAATATCAATTTCTTTTACTAATGAAATATTACTATATGTCATCGTTATGCTACTTAAATCCTGAAAAATTCTCACTTAAATTTAGCCATATTTTTATATGTTGATAGATTGACGCGGTATCTTAATCCCCCGAAAATTCACAAGAATTTGCAAAATATCACAAGAGCTTGTAACAGAACGATGAAATTTCACAAGATTTTGAAAGTAAAATAGATCGATACCGCTTTTTTTAAAAATCTATTTGATATCAGCATATGAAAATATATTTGAGTTTATTATTTTTCTTCAAAGTGTCAGAAATGGATAACAAAAAACTGCTATTTTCAATAACTACTACTTATTTATTTTTGTCCAGCTTTAGCATCGCCATCGATATCGGGTTATCGGCCACATGAGTTTTTGGTAAAATACTGCCATATCGGATATCGGCCAAAAATCCCAATATCCCTACTTTTATTACTTAATTTGTAGTGCGGAACGTTAGAAAAAGCTTGATCACTCAAACAGAGAATAGTCAACATCACATGGTATAACTGAGCTGTGTTTTATTAGCCAGTGGGTCTGGTTACATTCAACAGTCTGCTGAAAATCAGCACCTCCTTTAGTTTGACTTTTCCAAATTTTAAATGTCACCTCAAGGAAAGTCTGTTGGCCGGCTGACCTGTAGTCCAGCTCCAGAATCTAAACACTTTTTGGGTTTCAGGTTTGTTACACCAGATGATAAGAAGAAACAGGGCATCCAGCGGGACAACGAGGTTCTGCTCCAGAGGCGCAAAGACCAGATCCAGCCCGGCGGCACGACGCTGAGCGTCACGGTTCCCTATCGAGTCATCGATCAGCCGCTCAAACTGGCTCCACAGGACTGGTGAGACCTTTTTTAAGATGTTATTTCATTCTCTCTGTGAAGGGAGCTAACATGTCAGTTAAAATTGGGTTTCCTTCTGATTATATCAAAGCTTCTGATACTCTGAACAGTTGATAAAGCATCAGGACTGTTGGAAATAACTAACAAAGTGGGCGGTGTCCGGTTTCAGAAGTCTGTTTACGATGCAGGTTGCTCCTTTTCTATCTAACACCATCATGTTTTCTTTGCTTTAACCCCTTATTTGCAGCAACAAGCGCCCGATTAGAAATGTTAACGTATTTTCAAAGAATTAAAAGGTTTACTTATCACTTCAAGCAAAAGGCCAAGATAGTCTCCATTCAAAACAAAATTCTCCTTTCATTCAAAACCACAAACATACAGTGTACAGTGTAGCTTTTGATTAAAATACTACTTACGGAAAAATAAACCCCTTCAAAATGTTAAAGATCAAATGTGAGGAAGGGTTTTAAAAATGTTTTTTTAATAGTTTAAAAGATTTTTTTTATTCCAAAAAAAGGAAAGTGTATTTCTAAGCCGGTCCAAGGAATTTAAAAGGGGAAATACTGATAGAAAGCTTAATGTTTTGTTAATGAAAACATTTAACAGAGTGAGGAGTGAAGCACAGGTGATGATGCTAAAGTTTTCATTTGTTGAGAAGCTGTTAAACGTTGTGAGAATGTCCAACATGTAGCATAACTCCCTCTCTGTCTCATCATATTGCCTCACAAACGGCTAAAACTGAGCATTGTCGGCTCCTTTACAGCAAGGGGAGTGCATTTAGTTTTTTTATTTTTAATTATCGCATCACAACAGCTGCAATAAACAGATTACCTACCCGTGGTTCGGTACGCCCTGATTAATCTGAAAGCGGGATTTTCTTCATTTAAGCTGTCATCCTTTTTTTTCTCCTGGATCTTTTAAAGGGGAACACCATTTATTTTACATTGGGCCCTTTTTGATTTTTTACGTCATTGGTATCTGTATAAGTTCTATTTCACCCATATGAGTGAGTTTTGTGTCATTTGGAGCCGCTCTGAAGATATTCCGTTATAGGTTATATCCAGGTAACGTCCTTGATTCGCCTGCATGTTATGAACAGGGTTCCCGCTGGTCCTTAAAAAGTTTTGAAAAAGGCATTGAATTCTTCAAAATAAAACTAAGGCCTTAATTGGTATTAAAATGTCTTAAATCAGTCTTTCATGGTCTTAATTTTTTAAAACATCATAAATAGGATTATTTTTATTATGGTGATTTGTGTTATCTAATAAAAATAAAATTGTTGTTTCTTTAAATTAACAGCTCGCCATTATTGGTTCCTCGTCCCGATAGTGGAACCGGCACAAAGCCGCTGTTGCGGCCGTGGGACATTTGGGAGATGCAAACCATTAACTTTTTGTCTGGAAAATCTGAGCAAGTGTAAATGTGTAACCAAAATTGTCTCCAGCCAAGAGTTTTCTCCATGGCTAAAACCAGGGAACATACATGAGGCTCAGTGGATTTAGTGCAAGAAGTTCATTCAAGCTCAGAACGATGAGAATTAAGGCAGTGGAGTCACACAAGGCACGAAACACAAAGCGCCAAAATGGAGTTACAGAGAAACAGCCGGTATCTTTCAGTTTAGTTCCACCCCTTGTCTCTAAACTCCACTTATCACCAAATCAAAACGATACTAAGAAACCACCATACTAAGAAAATAGCTGCAAAAAAAGACTTAGCACGTGTTATAAGCTGGCTTTTAAAACTGATTTGTTTTGTTTCCTGCTAAAAAACAAAGTTTGTGAATTCAGTTAAATAATTGTTAAAATATATTCTGTCATTAGTGTTTTTTAGCTTTCTTCCTGTATGGGAAGCTTTCAAAATCTGAAACATTAGTGCAGTGGTTTATGTTCAAATAAACCTTTGGTTAGTTGTCGCAAGCAGGTTTTTCTTGTGTTTCATGTGAATTTGGTCTTGAATTTTTATTTCAAGAGGCTAAAAAGTCTTAAAAAGTCTTGAATTTAACTTGCCTTTATGCCAGGAAACCCTGTATGAATGCTGGCGCAATTCATAAAAAAGAACAATTATGAACAGTTTAGTTTGTGCCTTCAAGTCGTTGTCTATAGGAAGAAGTTACTTGGATATGTAACCTAGCGGAAATATCGGCCAGAACGGTTACCAAAATGACACAAAAACTAATATGGATGAGTAGAATATTATGTAATAACGTAAAATCAAGGGGCCAATGTGAAAAAAAAAACGGCGTTCCCCTTTAAAGGTAGTGGCAATGGCTTCAGTCAGACTCATAAACATACATAAAGCATGAGAAAGAGGATTCTTGTGCTTTTTGTTGTTGGGTCATAGATGTAACTTGTAATCTTTCATATCCTTATGTTTGAGGAAAATCTTCTTTAAAGGTCCTGTTTGATCTCATAACACCACCTCAAGTTGAAAATGTTAAACAAAGCAAAGTTTTTGTGAAAACTTAGGCATATTGGTCTGGTGTTGGTTTGAGAGAGAGAATATAAACAACTTGTTCCATCAATTCCTGCTTAAACTTTTTTTTTCACCTTTTTTATTAGTGAACTTGGAGCATGAAGCATGCCATGTTGGCCCAAACTGGGCTACCTGCAGCAATAGTGATGATGTTATAGAATAGGGATGAGAATTGGAAAGAATTTAGCGATAAGCATCACGATCCGATTCATTCTGATACGTCTTGATACGACGGTGTGCTGCTAACTAGTGGCTGGTGGTTTAAGAGTTATATAAAAGAGAGACTTTTAAATCTAAAAATAAAATATTTACGGACAAGCATCCATTTCATCGTCTTTTATATAACTCTTAAACCACCAGCCACTAGTTGGCTGGCAAGGAAAAATCAATGGATCATTATTTATACATAAAACAAATACGTTTGCAGTGGAAAAATAAAAATAATTTTCGCCGTGATCAGAGTCTGGGAGCGGCCATTTTTGCCCAAATACAGTAACCCCTCCCTCCTGCCATCTTCCAGCAGTGACGTCACGGTGTGGTGCGGTAAGCCTAGCGCCATTTCCTCCTCGCTTTTACAAGCTAAATCAATGGGAACTACTAGACACATCTGCAATCAACAACAATTATTGAAGATTTCCAGAGGACTTCAATATTGAAATTCACCAGAGCTATAGTTACACCGAAAAAGGCCCATGTGCATGGCAGTTGGATATCTTAATGAATTGGGTAAAAGTGAAAGCGTTTTATCACCTTTCTGATTCCTGATCCTCCATGGGACGGGTTGGTCGTTGGATCGCCAGTAACTCTTGAAGAGGGAGGATTTGCCATCAGAACTCCTGGCCAGAGAAAAACAACACGTGAATATGTAGCCAACATTTGGAAGAAGAATGTTTTCAAGATGACTTAAATAATAGCGCGTTGTGACAAACACCAGATATTTTATTTTATGTCTTTTAAATCAGTTTTGTGGCGTTATAGCTGTTATTTTTATATTTGTATTTTTCATTGTAGAATGCTTACTGTGTTTATTTTTTAGGTAGACGAGTTTAAGATCTGTCCAGGCAAAACGGATGAAAAATAGCTATTTGGCTAATTCTGGTTCATTTACAGGAAGGCTTTTTAATGTACACTGTCCCTGTCAAATAAATTAAATTAAATTAAAATACGGCACTGGGACTTGATCAACAGCCAATACCGCACCGTGACGTCACAAACCAGTAGGTGGCAGTAGAGTTCTTTAGCAAACATGGATGTCTCCAGTAAAGCACATTCAAATTAAATGACTCTTAATTAAAAACACTTATCATTTATTGAACAGTATGTAATAATTTCATATTTAAAGTACTTTCAGAAGTTCTAATTCTGACTATGACTGGACTTTTGAAGTATTTTGAATAAATACTAATATCTCATGAAATATCTTGATATTTGAAAGAATTTATTTTTTTTCTCACAGCGCTAGTATAGAACAATATTACAGTTTAAATGCAAATGGAAAAATGGAAATTAAATTAAAACCCTTAGCCTTAACTTTGCTTTAAACAGACTATAGTAGTTTTCCGTTTTTTGCCGGTGAGAAAATTCTGCAAGGTGAGCCTCGTCTGGACTGAAAAACCGTCACAGTTCAGAACTATTGTATAAATACAAAACCTCATTTTAGACCCGACAACAGGAAGCCATCTGCTGCTTAGCAACACTGCTGCTTACGTGCTACATTTATAAACCTTTATAGAACGAGGTAATACTGACACAATGATTATACAGCTATGATAACAGAGCAGATATTTAAAGCAAGCTTTTAAAATCAGCCATTCATGCTTATATTTTCATAAGAGTAGAAACCTCTAACAGCCTGCTGAGCCTGGGGCAGCGAGGGATTCAAAGAACCTCGGGGCAAAGCGGTACCGACCAATCACTGCTGCCGTTTCTGACCACTGAAATGGTATGAAAAGCTGCGTCCAGCATCAAAATCCTTCTGTAGCAAACCAGACAGATTTAAAAAATCTAGTCTATATATTAAAGTAAAAATGGAAGGAAATATCTTAGTTGGCATGTTGAAAATATTTTAAAAAACGTCAAAAGACGTGACAGTGAGCGCTAATAGCATCGCAAACTGTAGCATCAGCCTCTCCTAGTGTAAATGCTCCTTTAGCTTCTGTCGTAGTCCTGAACTCTGCTGCTGATGTTTCCACATCCTCCGTCCATAGACGGGCCAAAGGTTGTTCTTCTGCATTCCAGTTCGCTTCCCCGCTGTTGCTCCTCTGTAAACTTTTCTCCCAAATAATTATTTCTGTTACTTCCACCGCTGTAATGGTTTACACAAACTAACTAAAACCCTTTTTATTTTCTACTATAAAACATAAAAAAGCATTTCAGTTTCCTCTCTCTAATCAGAAAAGGAGATGTGGATTATACTGCTGCAACAGCAGATGGACAACAGATTCCCTCAGCAGCCTATTAACTTAAAAAATGCAGTTTGTAATAAGAAAAAAAGGAATAATTACTTCAAAACTGATACATCGTTTATATTTTTCACCTCTGCAATGCATGCTGGGTTGACTTTCTTACTGGACTGGAAGCTACAGAGTAAACACAGGAAGGCTAATATTATCGCAGTTGTTTTTTATATTTCTGTTGACTTCTTTACATTTTTTATCTTAATGTTTTTCAAATTAAATTGAAAAAGAGATTTAGAAATTGCATTTGTCTCAAACTGCATTTCATAGACCCCATTCTCTTCACTTCAAACTCGCTAAAATGTTGATGCTAACATCCAATAGAAACGCATCGTCACTCCTCGCTCAAGAGGAAATCGTCCCTCCGGAAGGGAAGAGAATGTGATCTTAAAACCGCAATTTCAGAGAAATTAATTGAAAAAATAAAATCTAACAAGCAAAAATGTAAAATATATAATATGTTAAAAGAAATGGGCAGAATAAATATGAAGGATGAAGTTTTAAAAAATGTTGGGGTGAAAAATCAATTCCAAAAAACAGCAGAGTCACTCTGAAAACATTTTATTAAAAAAAAACAGTTTAATTTCTGGATTGCATTTTATTCAAACTTCAATTTACAAAATGTGTTCTTTGCTTGCAATAATAATGAATCAACCTCTTCAGATCCTTGTTGCATATAGAATAATACAACCCAATAGCTGCTCGCTGTTTTGAATCACTTCCTGCCACATTTTGTTTCACTTTTGATGAAAAAAGTTGACTAACGCTGCTGTAAGCATACATCAGACCAAAAATACTCTCTTATATTTCCTGTTGTGGTGAACATATCGGTGCAAACTGGGGGAAAACTTCTATTTATTCAATATGCTGCGCAGAAAACCTAAATGTTCAGCTTTTAACCAGCAGAGAATCTGAAACCTCTTTCTGGTTGATTTCCTTCCTAGAGTTCAGGTGTTTGTTTTTGTCCCTGCAGGGATCGAGTGGTGGCTGTGTTTGTTCAGGGTCCTGCCTGGCAGTTCAAAGGCTGGCCGTGGCTGCTGCCCGACGGATCTCCGGTCGACATTTTCGCTAAAAGTGAGTGAAAAACTCTGTGACATCCCAGATTTAAGGCCTTAGTCAGGGAGTTTACTCATCAGGCCCGCCATGTTGGTTGTTATTAAAGGAATAGCCACCCAAAACAAAATAGCCTTCATTTTTACTCACCCCCATGCTGAACAACACTCTGGAGCTTTTTGATTTCGGCCATCTGGAGATCTGGGAGGCTTCTTGCTGTCTGACATTCAATATGAGTGGCCTATGGCCGCAGCAAAGTCCATAAAAAGTGTCAATACTCCAGCATTCTGCCGCTCAATGGGCTCAGTGTCCTGGGAGTGGGTAGGCGTGGCATATTTACTTTCGAAACAAAGTCATTTTAGAATGTTTTTAGAGCATAAACAGTAGTGTATAAGGATTTCCTAAAAAAAGCGCGTTCACTGCGCTCCACGATTCTACGGAAACAGCGGCAGACCAAACCAGATGATAGCGCGCATTCAGCGTCTGCTCTGGCCGATAATGCAAAAGCTGCAGAAGAAGAAATGTGCTGTTTACCTGTGCAAAGAAAGAAACAACGAAAGAAAAATGCTCCTAAGGACTTGTGCAGTGCTGGAGGAAGAGTACGAGTTCTCTTTGCCCGAGCTGAAGCGCTTTTAATCTGTGGTTTGGTCTGCCCTGCCGTTTTCCGTGACTTCGTGAACGCGCTTTTAGGAAAAATCCTATACACTACTGTTTATGCTCTTAAAAACATTCTAAATGACTTCGCTTCGAGTAAATTATGGATGCGTATTCCACTCAGGACACTTGGAATACATTTTGACGAGCAGTATGGAGGAATATTGACACGCGTTTTTGTGGACTCTTTATGGACCTTTCTGCTCTCGAGCCTATAGACCTCCATTATTTGAATGTCAGCAGACAGCAAGAAGCCTCCCAGATCTCCAAGATGCATTTGAGATATCAAAAAGTACTCCAGAGTGTTGTTCAGCATGGGGGTGAGTAGAAAATGAAGGCTAACAATCATGTTTTGGGTACTATTCCTTTAACCCCACACTGCTCCTTAGTTGCCCCACAATGGCAGCCCACTGCTCCCCAAAAGGGATGGGTTAAGTGCAGAGAGTTAATTTCGTCGCTCTGTACTCATGGCGCCCCTCTATCCCCTCCAGTTCGAGCTTTCCATTTGAAGTACGACGAGGCAAAGACCGACCCCAATGTGCAGAAATGGGATGTGACCGTTTTGGAGCTGAGTCGCCACAAGCGCCATCTGGACCGACCCGTCTTCTTGCGCTTTTGGGAAACCCTCGACAGGTAATTTTTATTTCTCTGTTTCTTTGTTTTTAACCAGTTTTCTCAAAATGAAAAACAAACCAAAAATAACTTGTTTTATTCTTTTTTTTTTTTTATTTAGATACATGGTGAAACACAAATCTCACCTCCGGTTCTGAGCTCAGATCACAGTTTCTGTCTGAAACTCCCTAAAACTGATTCCGCAGCCTTCCAACTCCGTTCAGTCCAGACGTGTTTTCCAAGAAGCCGAAGCCATCCTCCATCATGTATCCCATTTTACCCGGAGGAAGAGGAGGTTATAATAACAGCCACTGGACTTCCTGAAAACTCCCCCAGCATTACACTCGGGGATTTTTCCTTTAAAAACCTGTTAAAGGTTTTCCTGTTTCAGTCCCAGTCAGGTTTCCTGGTAGTTTCAAAAAACAAAATGTGTTTGATATTTAAAAAAAAAAATGTAAAAAACCTACAGAGTTAAAAAAAAACAAACAAAAAAAGAAAGATCAAAAACAAGTTACCAAACGACACAAAGTTGATTTTTGTTTTGGGTTTCCCATTTTTGTTTTTAGCTTTGGCATCAAGGAAATGATTGTTTTTGGCTCGGAGCTGTTCAGTTTAAGGAAAATACCTTGGATCAAGAACGACTAAGAGCTAAGTTAGAGGATAGAGACTCTAATATCTTTTCAATTTGGTGTGTTTGTGCTCAGAATGTACATACATGATAAAACCTGAGAGCCGAAGCTCTTTGAGCAGAGAAAGCTGCAGGTAAGTGATTTGTTTATATGTTAGAAGCCTGCTTCGCCTCATTCGGCTCCTACTTCTGTTTTTCAGACCATCAGCACCTCTTCTGGTCATTTGATGACTTTGTCTTCTTTTTTTTTCTTCGTTGATGTTGTGCTAGATGAGAAAAATTGAAATATTTGCTTTAAGGCATCACATGAGAATGGACAATAAAGCCCTTTTGAACCACCAATCAGCTGTCGGCTACATAGTTTTCTTACATAATTTTCTTTCCCTTTCAATTATTTGCTTTATAAAGAAATTTTAAAGTTCTCTAATCCAAAACAAACCTATAGTCCACAAATTTTTTTCAAAGTATATTAAAAATGACACTTTGAGTTTATAAAATGTGTCGGGTCTTTTTCAGTAGCATTAACACAACCAGCTGCCTCACCGAAGTGTTTGGAAACGATGTCCATATCCCCTTAATCTGAAATTCAATAAACTTTTTAATATCCTACGTCACTCTGAGCACTCCGGTTTGTTGTCTTATCTAATGGGGAAACCTGCTTTTAGCTTTATAAGGCTTTGGTGCATTTATTTATTTTAATTCAGATTAATTCAAAATGCCTACACAAGCTGCCTTGCTGCTTTTTTTGCAGTGCTGGAGTAATTATTTTTTTGGACATCTTTTCACTTCTACTCTTTACATTTTTTTTTGCAATTATCTCTACTTTTTACTCCTTACATTCTAAAAATCGTCTGTTTTGTTTCATTTGACCTATTTTTTATAATGGCCTTTTATTTAAAGAAATATAAAAACCATCCAAATAATTTCTTTGTGGTTGGACTCGGTGCTGCACCAACTTGTCATTCATTACATACCAAAATAAATTGTTTTTCAAGATGATTCTAAATTAAATTTGACACTGTTGCCATTAGTTAAAAATCTAAAAAGAAAATAAAAGTCTAAAAAGGAAATTATCAATTCAGAATTGTATAAAAAATGTTCCTTTAATATTAGGGTAGTGCAGTTAGTATGAAGGATTTGAACCAGCAAAGCTGCAACATTTTTTATATATATATATATATATATATATATATATATATATATATACTTTAATGAGAGAAAGTAAAATAACCATTAGAAATTATTATTTTACTTTAGTAAAAAGCTTAAGTTGATACTCTAACATCTACAGTAGTGATTCATCTAAAATAGTGTTTCCAAACAGCAGGATTTCCTTTTTTTTTATAGCGTTTTATTGTCATTACATTGTCACAAAACAACGAAATGACCTCTTTACATTTAACCAGAGATGGCAAAAGTACTCACTTTCCGTACTTGAGTAAAAGTACAGATACTTGTGTTAAAAAATACTCTGGTAAAGTGGAAGTACTGATTAAACTTCTTTACTCAAGTAAAGTAACAAAGTACAGGCTTGTAAATGTACTTAAAGTATAAAAGTAAAAGTAGAAACCACTTTTTTCATGC
>JAGKQL010000056.1:32803232-32841918 GCA_018398635.1 Cyprinodon brontotheroides
TTTTTTTTTTACATTGGGCCCTTTATTTTACGTTATTACATCATGTTCTACTCACCCATATGAGTTTTGTGTCATTTGGAGCTTCTTCTGAAGATATTCCGTTAGGTTATATCCAAGTAACGTCTTCCTATGGGCAAAAGACTTGAAGCAGAAACTAAACTGTTCATAATTTATTCTTTATGTTACGCCAGCATTCATAACATGTAGGCGAATCACTATCCCCCAGACACCTGCGGTTATATTTTTAATATTTATATATTTTTTTTATAACCAAGGCGAGTGTGTATGATGTCATCCGCGCGCGCCGGCTACGGTTCATTCTTCCTGTCTGCTGAAATGCTGCTAGTTTTACTTGCATGCCTGGAAGATGTCTAGTGCTACTACCACAGATGATCTCGCTCTCGAAATGGAATTGAACGATTCAGATTAGCTAGAATGAATATCAGGAGTAGAACGTAGCCGCCTGTGGCCCGGGCTGCCTGGCACAACTCCAGTCCGGCGCGTGGATGACGTCATACACACCCCGCTTTGTTTTAAAACATATAAAATATAAAAATATAACAGCGGGATGTCTGGGACAGTGATTCGTCACATGTTATGAATGCCGGCGTACCATAAAAGAATGAATTATGAACAGTTCAGTTTGTGCCTTCGTCGTTGCCCATAGGAAAATATTATTTGATACAACCTAACGGAATATTTACAGAATGGCTCCAAATGACACAAAAACTGTTATAGGTGAGTAGAACATGATGTAATAACGTAAAATCAAGGGCCTAATGCATGTAAAAACCGGCATTCCCTTTAATATTCTCTGCTGCGTACTAATCAGTCCGCTTCGTAAAGCGCCGTGTCGACCCCCAAAAATCCCCAATGCTGTCGTCCGTCAGAACCAACATCAGGAACTGTTTGATGAATATTCACAAGCGGTCTACTATTGTAAAGATGGATTTCTCACAGAGGATGAGGAACGCATGAAAATTGTTACATGTACATCTGGAAACTGGAATGCTGGCCCAAATTGCAGTAAGTGGACATCGGGGTGAGATGCACTGTATTGCCAAAGGTAGTAAGTTGTCTGCCTTGATGCACACATGAACTTAATTTGTTGAGTTTAATACAATGTCGGCTGCTATCTTGAAAAAAAAAATGTGTTAGTCCTATTTCAACAAGGAGAACAGTAATCGTCATTCATGCAGCATTTTTGCAAGGTAGAACAGATACAGTCTTTACAAATGTCCTGTATGCTCTAGACAAAGGATTCCACAAACAACTTACAGGAATCCACAATTAGTTAAATATGTTGTTATTTTCCAATAAACTTAAAAACTGTTGTTTGTGGTACGCAAAAAAAGTCATAATTAATTCAAAACGTTTATATATTTTGTTATAATTTTCCCCGATGTACAAGGGTGTAAATGACCTGACCCTGACATTGTTTGTTCTTACTGGATGAAAACCTACAGAGAAAACATAGAAAGTTACCGGAATAAATTAAGACAATGTCACACTGAGTCACAGCCTCAAAGGTTTTATAAACTGTTATACATCATAATCTATTGAAAAAAATGTGATCACTTTGTGATCTACTGTTTACTATTTTAGCAAGAGCTAAAACTTGACTTCCTGTTTGTATGATTTGTTTGTTCCTTGTTAATTTCCCTACATTGGCTGTACTGTCTGAACCAAATATTGCCAGGCGATAAACATGTTTAAGCATTGCATTAAAAAAAAACAAAAAAAACCCGACTTTCCTAAATATAAGCTTGTCAAAAAAAAAGTAGAATCAAATAAAAGATTCACAAACTGTGCATCTTGAATGTACCTCTGCTCTGTGTCTCTTCCAGCACCTTCTACAAGACTTGGAACAAAGGTCCCTGAAACCTCTTCCATACCCAGTAAATAAGCATGTTTATTTTTCTGTTTTGCATTTAAGTCAGATTTGTTTCCGGGTGCAGCAGAAAATAAAATGTTAGATAAAACGTTAAACCCATAAACTCCACCAGAACAGCTCCACATGTTTTATGATATGATGTTTCTCGTTTTCAGTTGATAATTGTGGATCCCATCCTGTTGTTCCAAATGGAGAGCCTCTGGTACATCGGAGAGATCAGTTGAAGTACACTTGCGCAAGATATTACAAGTTGGTGGGTCCTGAGATAGTAAGATGCAGGAGTGATTACACATGGTCTGAACTTCCCAGATGTAAAGGTAAAAAAAATCCAACATTAGAGCTGTTACATAATAAAGACGGAGAAAAGTAAACATATATTTTATCTTTTGTTTCAGTGAACTACTGTCTTCTAACAAATGGAGCTTATGAGGAACTAATATTAACCAAAGATGAATACATCCTAAATAATGAACAAAAGGAGTTTAAATGTTTCTCTGACAAGTACTGGTTTCAAAATTATTCTGTGGTTCGATGCATTGATGAGAAACTGCATGTATCCAGATGTAAGTACCGGTTTAAGCACCATATATTTAAATACCAAAAGCAGTTAGCAAATAAACTAGAAGTTTATTACCAACATAGTTTATAATTTATTATTATTACAAATTAGAGCATCTACCAAAAAGTACTCGCACTCTCACTGCCTCCCGCTAGAACCGGGGAACCGGTCAGCGGGGCAGTAGTGATCTCAAGCAGAGACTTGCGACTTCCTCTCCGCTTTTTGAAAACCTCCCTTCCAGCTCTGTTTGTTGGGAAGCAGCCTTCCTCCCAGGCTAGCCGCTGAGAGACGAAGTTCTCCAGTGTTCCTGGTTTGCCTCTTGGCTCCTCCCAGTGGGACATGCCTGGACTTCCCCAGGGAGGCCCAGGGGTACTGGCTAAAGATGTCCGAGCCACCTCAACTGACTCCTCTCGACATGGGAGGAGAACCGCCTCTACACTGAAAGCCTCCCCACGACTGAGCTCTCACCCTATTCCCAAGGAGAGCCCACTCCTTAAGTGAGAAAGCTCATTTCAGCCGCCAAGTTTCAAAAATGCTACCGTATAAATATTGAACATAATGAGTGAGGAAAAGCATAGGTAGAAACTGAGAGCTTTGCCTTTTCGCCAGTTTCCCCTCTCTTCACCACACCAAAAAAGTAGTTGGACCCATTAAGCTTGAGTCGCACTGGTCTTTTTATGTGGAATAAGGTGAAGTTTCACAAACTATTTCTTGCTAGCAGCAATTTTAAGTTAGAAGTTATAAGGCCTTACTCATAAATGCTTGTCTGAAAGGTTTTGCTCTGTATTTTACTCCTTTTATGAGGGACACTGCAGGATTGCAGTAAAATGTCTTAAATTAAGTGTATTTACCCTTAATTTGAGTAGATAAATTATATAGTTTGCCACAATGGAATGAGTATTTTTACTCTTTAAAATAAGATAATTAGATACAATAATCCACTTTGAAATAAGACAAACGCAATTGTGTTTTCTTTATTTTTAAGTGTAAATTGTCTTGTTCCATTGGCAAGATGTTCTCTTTTACCTCCTCACAATTCAAGAACAGATGCATCTTATTTTAAGAAAATATGACTTATCTAGATTTCGTATTTTTTTCCAGTGAGGGAGCCTCTCATTTGTCACAGCATCTTGTTTTGGTGTACAGGCAGCACTCAACCGTCCAATTTAGTGGCTGAAATATAGCTTATTGGTCCTTTAAAATACCATATTTCTTTAAAGAGTGGGACCACCTTTCTTTAAAAAGGGAGAGCTTGGTGGAGGGTGTGCTCCAATTACAGAGGGGTCACACTCCTTAGCCTGCCCGGTAGCAGGTTTACTCAGGATGCTGGAGAGGAGGATCCGGCCGATGGTTGAACCTCAGATCCAGGAGGAACAATGCTGTTTTCGGCCCTCCTGGTCGCGAACATTACCTGGACTCAACTCTCTATACCCCTTTCATCGGGGTGCTCGAGCTGGTTCGTGGGAGTTCACCCAACCAGCCAACAAGTGTTTTGTGGATCGGGAGAAGCCTTTTGACCGTGTCCCTCATGGTGCCCTGAGTGGGGTACTCCAGGAGTATGGGGCCCTCGGTTAAGGGCTGCCCGCTCTCTGTATGCACTGCCAGCAGGAGCTTGGTTGGCGTTCCCTGTGCATGTAAGTCTCCACCACTGCTGCCCTTAGTCACAAGTTCTGTCTCATGCCAGGGCTGGTCCCTTTTTCTAGGCGCAGCCAGGGACTGGAGGGTGTCCGGTTTGGGAACCTCAGGATATCATCTCTGCTGTTTGCAGATGATGTTGTCCTGTTGGCCTCATCATACCGGGATGTCCGACGCGTGCACTGGAGCAGTTTGTGCCCAAGTGTCCGGGCGGCCAATATGAGGATCAGCACCTCCAAATCCGACACTCATGGTTCTGCATCAGAGAGAAGGTGGACTCCCCTCTTCAGGTCGGTGGAGAGTCTTGCTCCCGGGTGGGAATCGGGGGCTCCTTGTTCACGAGTGAGGGTGTGGCTGCCGGGCAGTGATGCTGTTTTTAGGCCCTGATACTGTCGGGTCAGGAGGAACAAGAGTTGGGGGGCCCAACTCAGCAACTTTGTTGCTACCCTTAGCTATGGTCATCAGACCTCTGTAGTGACTTAAAAGAACAACCTAGTGAATACAAGCGGCTGAAAGCAGTTTCCTTCTCGCAGGGTGGCTGTGGCTTCGACATCCCCTGAGAAGATCGGGTACCCGGGAGGAGCTCAGATTAGAGCCGTTGTTGCTCGACGCCGCAAAGCGGCTAGCAGAGGTATATCGATGCCTCCCCTTCAGTTGCATCCTGGTCGCCTCTCTAGGGAGGTGTTCCAGGCATGTCCCATTGGGAGGAGGCCTCATAGAAGGCCCAGGACACACTGGAGGGATTATGTCCCTGAGCTGGCCTGGTGTCACGCCTCTGGGTCCCCCCAGAGCAGCTGGAGGAAGTGTGTGTGGATCAGGAAATCTGAGCATCTCTTAGACTGCTACCTCCGCGACCCGGCCCCTGATAAGCGGAAGAAAATGGATGGATGAATGGTTATTTATTTCTTTAATATCTAATATTTTGTGCATGATGTGTCCACAATTAAATTAAGAGACTTCAAAAAATTTGAATATATCATCTTTAGCTAGTTTTCATTAGCCTGGGTGCCATTCCTCAAGCCCAGTCCCCGCCCACAAGGTTTGAGGTGAGGAAGTTCGGTCTGGCATTGCTCCATAGTAGCGGCCGCAGTATGACTGGCCACCAAATCAAATTGTCAGGTAGGGCTTTATATCACATGATGGACAGATGATCAACAGTAACGCTGCGTATCAACCATGTGACCAAAAGAGCGCATGGGTGACAACAGCAACAATAACTGCCGCTTCAGAGAAGATATCAACAGCAAATTGTATTTATTGAGAGGAACAGAGAAACGCAACCATCAAGGCTCATCTTCTTATTCTAGGCATGCAACTGCACCGCTTGATTTGGTTGACAAACAACTTATGCCCTCACTGTAGTAAATACCGTCACGCACTCCGTTGCTACTTATTGGCTGTGCAGGTCTATCCAATTTGAGTGCAAGTATGCATTTTTCCTTTGGATTTAGATTCGCTAAAACACTTCCATAATCACAGCCTAAGGAATGGGTTACAACAGACCTCATATTCTGACTCAGAATTGAGTAGGACTACGATCAGGGCTAAGTTTTCGTAGCCATGGTGATTTCTAGAGCCATGGATCCAGCATTGTAAATCCCACATCCAGGGAGCTAAAGTCCAGTTGAGCTACTATGAGCAGGTAAACATGTAAAAGATGAAGGACACTGGCTCCTCAGGGCTGGACTTCGCCAAAACAGGAATAGACACTGAAATGTTTTGTAATTCTCATGTATTTTCTGTTCTTTTCAGGTTGCACCAGGACACAGATCAATTTAGTGAGTGTTCATCTTTTGGATAAAAATTGTTTTAGTTGCAAACATTATTTAGCATTTCTTATATAGAAACATATCAATCTGGTATTGCTTTTATTTAACTCTTAAGCAATTTTTGTTTTTAATGTCATTTCTGTAAACAGAGAATATGCTGGGATTGAACCATGAGGGAAAGATCTGGATCCATTCTGCTGATTGACAGTGAAAAAAAAGGAAGGATGGATCAATTAATTACAGCATCAGGTTGACTTCACGGCTACCCACCGAGCTGAGCTCCCATTCTGCTTTAATATGGCAATAAAGTTCAATCTTTCCCTGTTCATGTTTGTCTGTCTGTAACTAAACAAAGTAAAAAGGAAAAAAAAAGGATTTTTCCTTTTAATCTTCACAGAACAGCAGTGATCTTAATTATTGCCTCTGAATGTCAGGAAATATCACTTCTGTAAAAATACAAGACAAACACATTAATTAATTGTTTATTTAAAAAAAAAGAAACCCTCTCGGAATTAAAATAACAATTATTAACATAAGTACCATAAAGTTAAAAAGATCTGGAGCAAACAAGGCGATAAACCTGTTTGTTTAATAGGACAAAGTTTAAAATTGATTTAAAGCTTTGCAAACACTTCATGATTTTTTTACTGTCATCAAATTAGACCTTAAAACCTGTTTAAATGCAGATGGGAATCATATACAGAGTAGACGGTGTAAACAGTAATTGATTATGAGATGATTTACATTTCTCTTTGGTCGATTCTGTCCTGGAAGTTCAGGTTCTGTACAGTTCCGTCTTGAATCTAAATGTTTTCGAGCGGTCAGCGATTGTGGTCAGAGTTGGAGATAGTTTGCACAGAGGGAGCCGAGTCCAGGCCCAGCAGCGAGCCCAGGTAGGACTGCTCTCGAGGGTCCAGCATCTGATCGGGTCTAACGGGGTGAACGATGTTGGCAGGCTGAGGGGTGAGGGTGTACTTCTCCAAGAAAGACAGATCAGTAGCAGCTTGGTATCCTGGGTTCTGCTGCTGCCCCTGAACATTAGCAACACTGTGAGTCTGGGATGACAGAGCGGCCCTGTGGGGGTGCATGTCTCCCTGACCTCCTGCCACCATGGGAACAGGGACTAAAGTGACGGGTATGCAGAGGGTTGCCGTGTTAGAGGTGCTCCTTGAGGCTGCCTTAGGTTCAGAGTGGTATGTCTTTTCGGTTTCCTCAAAATGAGAAGAAACTGCTTTTTCCTGGCTGGGCTGCGGCTCGGTGAACCTGGCGCTGTGCACATGGTCCACGTGGTACTTCAGCTTGTCTTTCCGTTTAAAGGTGGCGCTGCAGTGTGGACAGTTAAAAGGACGGGCGTCTGAGTGAATCACCATGTGCTTCGTTAGGGTCTTCTTGATCCGAAATGTCTGGTGGCATTCGGGGCATCTGTGAGGTTTCTCACCTGAGGCAAAAAACATACAGTTACAACTGCAATGTTTTACATTGTGTTCCTTCTTCCTAAACATTTAAAATGTTCTCCCCTGTAGGACAAGTAAGACAGAAAATCTTATCAGCAGTTGGGTCAGATCATTCTCTAAAGATTTGGATGGTTTTAAAATACAACATTGTAAAAAGTGTTTGAATTTCAAACCCAGTATGCTATATAGACTCAACCCATCAGAGGAAATAGTACAGGAAGTAAAAACCAAAAAAAAAAAGGAAAATCTGTAACACTATTTTTAGTAAAAAAATGCTTTGAAATGTACTTGAATGTGCTTTTCATGCTTTGAAGGTGGACCCGTTTTTTATCAGAATTTAGATTAGATAGAACTTTATTGATCTCACAAGTTAGAGAAATTCACATCGGCTCTTATAACAACAGAAGGGGCACAACGGAGGAAAACATACATGAAGTATATTTAAACAATGTTTGATCATATGTTTTTATGCGTATGTTTATAATTTTTTTGAAATATATTTTTTCCTTTTCCGGATCTGAGAAATAATAGCGACAACTTTGTGAAGCAAACAGGGATTTTTTTTTAAATAAACAAACTAACAGCTTATACTGGATACAGGCTGTGCTTAAAAATGTTCTTTTTGATAAAGCTTAAAGGAATAGTACACCATGATTAGCTACTTTTCACTCACCCCATGCTGAACAACACCCTGAGTACTTGATATCTCAAATGCATCTGAGATCTGGGAGGCTTGCTGTTCGCTGATTATTCAAATAATGGAGGTCTATGGCGCTCGAGGCAGAAAGGTCCATAAAAAGTCCACAAAAACGCTGTCAATATTCCTCCATACTCGCTCGGCCCCAATGTATTCCAAGTGTCCTGGAGTGGGTAGCAACTCCAAACTAATTCATTTAAACAAAGTTCATTTAGAATGTTTTAGAGCATAAACAGTAGTGTATAGAATTTCACTGAAAGCAGCTGCACTGCGACGCTCACGGAAGCCTTCACGAACCAAGATCTCAAACCAGAAAGTGTAAGATGCCCAGCATCTGCTCTGCCGTACAATGCAAGCGTAGAGAAGAAGTCAATGTGCTGTTTACCTGTGCAAAGAAAGAAACAACGAAAAGAAAATGTCTGAGGACTTCAGTGCTGAGGAAGAGCATGAGTCTCTTTGCCTTTGAAATGCCACACGCGACTTTGGCTCGGTTTGGTCTGCCGGCTTCCGTGAGGACCTCGCGGGAACGCCGCTTTCAGAAAATCCTATACACTACTGTTTATGCTTTAAAAAACATTCTAAATGACTTCTGCTTTGAAGTAAATGCCGCGGACGCTTACCCACCTTCCAGGACACTTGGAATAAGGCTGGTTTGAAAGTAGTATGGAGGAATATTGACACGCTTTTTTTGTGGACTTTATGGACCTTTTCTTGCCTCGCTACGCCATAGACCCTCCATTATTTGAATGTCAGCAGAGACAGCAAGTAGCTCCTCTCCCAGATTCCAGATGCAGTTGAGATATCAAAAAAGTACCTTAGAGTGTTGTTCAGCATGGGGGTAAGTAGAAAATGAAGGCTAATCATGTTTTGGGTGTACTATTCCTTTATGTGTAGAGTAGCTCATCTTATTCTGAGCCATTTCAATATTCATGCTGCTATAGACTATGCCTGCTGGAGGACATAGGCTCTACTGTTCCTCTCTTTGCTGTATTCTATCTCAATTTACCAGTTCTTCAGTTAGGTCAACAGCTAATATTTTGTTCTCTCCGTTTTTTCTCCTTATATAAGTAGCTTAATCTCGTCTTGTCCTCTTAAGCTTGAGTTGAGTTGCTGTCATTAACACCTTTCTGCCCTGTTTCTCACTGGAAAAACGGTCTAGAAATAAGTAACAATTTCTTAAATTCAGTGTATTTACCCTTAATTTGAGTATAGGTAAATTAGATAGTTTGCCAATGGAAAGATTAGTATTTTTACTCTTAAAAATAAGATTATTAGATAAAATGCACTTAAAATAAGACAATGTAATTGTGTTCTTCTTATTTAAAGTATGTATAATTGTCTTGTTTCATTGGCAAAATGTTACTTTTCCCCACTCAATCCAAGAACAAATGCACCTATTTAAGAAAAAACTGACTTTAGATTTTTTTTCCATTGCTCTGCTTCTTCTCTGTCTGCTTCTCTGTCCTTGAACTCCTTAGGCCGCCTCTTCAGCAGATGGCCGCCACTCTGAGCTTCCACTGGTTCTGCTGGAGGTTCCTTCCTGCCAGGGCAAAGGGGAGTTTTTCATCCTCTCCACTGTCGCTACAAGCATGCTTGGTAGTGAGAGGGATTGTCTTCGAGTCAATGAGTCGATGCAATCAACTGGTTTTTCTTAGATAGAAAATTTTGAATCAATTTGACTGTATGATCTGGTTGAATTGTCTCTGTAAAAGTGCCTCGAGATGACGTGTTGTGAATTGGCTTATAGAAAGTAAACTGAATTCAATTGAATAACACTCAAAAAAATGTCTAAATTTTCCAAGACATCCTGCTACATGTGGCGGACGGGCCTCAGTTCAGGCAGCTTAAGATACAGTTCGTCTCCTAAATATTCAAACTAAGACCAACTTGTACTGGTTATCCTTTAATCACAATGTTGTGGCTAAAGTAAATCATATTGTATATGACAACATTGATCATGAAAGTATTCAACCTTCCTGTCTTCACTTATATACTTTATATTTTGAAGCAAACGTAAAGATTTACCGGAGTGAGTCCTGAAGTGCATTTCCAAACTGGACTTTCCTTTGAATTCTTTTTTGCAGACCTCACACTGATGCAGAGCAGTCTTATATCTGAGAACAAACCACCAGAGACAGAAGCATGACAGGTTTGTGAGAGGAAGCGTAACAGAATATCACTAGAACCAAACAAAATAAATTGTTGGTTTGTAGTACACACTTCTGCCAAACTTTCTCTCCCAAGTGAACGCTTTTGTAGTGAACCGTTAGATGATCATGGCGCCTGAAGCACTTCCCGCATTCTTCACACTGGTGTGCTTTCTCACCTAAAAGCAAACGCAGACTGCATTGAATGCAACACTGGATGGCAATAAGGCCTTACTTCGGTAAGGTTGACGAAAGGAATTGAGGACAGTCATTTTCAGAGTATTTACCAGAATGTATTTTCTGATGCTTAGTCAGGTGATCGTGCCGAATGAAGGTTTTCCCACATTCGTCACACTCGTAGCGCTTGTCATCGTGGTGGACTCTGAGGTGAAGTCTTTCCAAAAACAAACAGGTGAGGTTTTTAGTTTCACAACCAGCCAAACTGAAAGTCTGGAGTATTTGTAATCGGAAGAAAGATGGTTTACAAAAAAGACCTCCAACCTGTAGGAGCTGCTGTGACGGAAACTTTGCCCACAGATGCTGCAAAGGTGAGGTTTCTCTCCGCTGTGGATACGCAAGTGCTCCCTTAACGTCGTCCTGATGGGAGAAAGGAAATAAACTTTACCTATAAATTTAAGTAAAACCATAGAATTGAAGTGGAAATTGATTTAAAGTTTTTAACATTTTAATTTGTTAATCAGCCCCTATTTTTCCTCTGACACCCTAAGTTAATGTCATCGCAAACAGTTTTGCTTCAGAAGTCCAAAAACACAGATTATGACTGGAATAAATTATACATCAATCAGATTTAGTCATTTCCTAAGATTCCTTCCTTCCTGCCAGATCCTTCCTTTTTGATATTCCTTTTCCTTCCTTTCCTTCCTTCTTCCTTCCTTCCTTCCTTCCTTCCTTCCTTCCTTCCTTCCTTTTTGTCATTTCTTAAGATTCCTTCCTTCCTTCCTTTTGTCATTTCTTAAAGATGCTTCCTTCCTTCCTTCTCCTTTCCTTCCTTCTCCTTCCTTCCTTCCTTCCTTCCTTCCTTTCCTTCCTTCCTTAAGTTCGCTTTTTGTCATTTCTAATTTCCTTCCCTTCTGCTCCTTTTGTCATTTCTCATTTCCTTCCTTCTTCCTTTTGTCATTTCTTAGCTTCCTTCCTTCCTTCTTTTGTCATTTCTCCTTATTTCCTTCCTTCCTTCCTTTTGTCATTTCCTAGTCGCTTCCTCTTTATTCCTTCCTTTCTAATTTCCTTCCTTCCTTCCTTTCCTTTTGATTTCTCTTTCTCCTTCTCTTCTTCCTTTTGTCATTTTCTAATTTCCTTCCTTCCTTCCTTCATGTCCTTTCTAATTTCCTTCCTTCCTTTCTTCCTTTGTCATTTCTAATTTCCTTCCTTTCCTCTTTCCTTTTGTATTATTTCTTTTAATTTCCTCTTTCCTTCCTTTCCTTTTTTATTCTTTCTTTAATTTCCTTCCTTCCTTCCTTCTTTGTCATTTCTAATTTCCTTCCTTCCTGCTTCCTTTATTCCTTCATTTCTTAATTTCCTCTCCTTCCTTCCTTTTATGTTATTTCCTTTCTCTCTTTCCTTCCTTCCTTCCTCTTTTGCTCATTTCTCAATCTTCTCTTCCTTCCTTCCTTTTTGATCATTTCTTAACTTTCCTTCCCTTCCTTCCTCTTCTTTTGTCACTGTCTTTCCTTCCTTCCTTTCCTTCATTTCTTTTCTTTCCTTCCTTCCTCTTCGCTTTCTCCTTCCTTTCTAATTTCCTTCCTTCCTTCTCCCTCTTTCTTTTCTTTCGCTTATTTCATGTAATTTCCTTCCTTCCTTCCTTCCTTCCTTCTTCCTTTTTATTTTCTCTTTCTAATTTCCTTCCTTCCTTCCTTCCTTCCTTGCTTCCTTCCTTCCTTCCTTCCTTCCTTTCCTTCCTTCCTATTGTCATTTCTTAACATTCCTTCCTTCATTCCTTCCTTCCTTCCTTTTGTCATTTCTGTTTTCCTTCCTTCCTTCCTTTTGTCATCTTTCTAATTTCCTTCCTTCCTTCCTTTTCATTCCTTTCTAATTTCCTTCCTTCCTTCCTTCTTTTGTCATTTCTAATTTCCTTCCTTCCTTCCTTTTTGTCCTTTCTAATTTCCTTCCTTCCTTCCTTTTGTCATTTCTAATCTTCCTTCCTTCCTTCCTTTTCATTTTCTTTCTAATTTCCTTCCTTCCTTCCTTTTGTCATTTTCTAATTTCCTTCCTTCCTTCCTTTTGTCATTTCTTAATTTCCTTCCTTACTTCCTTTTTTTTTTTCATTTCCTAATTTCCTTCCTTCCTTTTTTTTTCCTTTCTAATTTCCTTCCTTCCTTCCTTCCCTTTTGTCATTTCTGTTTTCCATTCCTTCCTTCCTTCCTTCCTTCCTTCCTTTTGTCATTTTCTGTTTTCCTTCCTTCCTTCCTTCCTTCCTTCCTTCCTTCCTTCCTTCCTTCCTTCCTTCCTTCCTTCCTTCCTTCCTTCCTTCCTTCCTTCCCGGGATGTAAATTAACAAACACTAACTCAATATTTTTAAATTGTATGCCAATATATTTTATTTATTTGGATAGGTTTTTCTTTCCATAACTTCATTATAAAAGACATTTCTAAATTGAAACTTTATCCCATTTTCTAACAAACAGCAGTAGACATGAGATCATAACCACCTACTAGCACTTATAAACATAAACCATCTCGATACAAACCATATAGACTCTATGCCATCTATAAAAACATCTTGATATTTTTAAAATCTCGATATATTTCCTAGCCGTAGGAAAACCTCATAAGATCTCCTTGTTGCTCTGCTGCCAGCAGCCCAGACTCTAACCTTAGTTAGAGTTAAGGTCTGGGTGTATGTGATGGACTATGAGGTGAAGCGGTAGCGCTTATAAAGGTAACTTTCTGAATATGAGAGGTACACGGTCTGAGAACCCTCCCCTTATAAATATTTAATTATCTGTGAATTATATTCAATTGGATTCTCGTCAAAAGGACAAGCTATGTTTTTAAAACCTAGTAAATGATTTCCTTCCTACAGTTCGTACAAGAACTGGGAGAAAAATCATGTAACTAAATCAAAAAATAAAACCACGAGGCTACATGGGGGGACCAACAGGGTAAACTCAGAATTCGTTGAAGAATACAAAGGTTAACTCTGGGGAGAATGTTACTATGGTAACAGAAATAGAGGTTGAGGAAATCATCTTTGTAAAACAGAAAACATTTTCTTGATTTCAGCTTTAAAAACATTAACTTTCAGTAAGCTAGCTCACAGAAAGAGGTAGGAACGCGGTTAAATAGTATGGAATGAGGAAATTGTTGATAAATCCTAATCCATATCATCATGATCCACATGTTTATTGTAACTGGATATTTAATATTGTGCAAATCACAGAGAAACCAGGATCAAACTGTACCTTTCCCTCACTGATTTCCCACAAACGAAGCAGGTCCACTTTCTTTTGCCCCCATGTGTGCACTCAATGTGCCTCTTCTTGTTGCCGGTGTCATTGAACTTACGTCCACAGATCTCACAGGGAAACGGACCTGTGCATGGGGGGAAAAAAAACAAAAGAATCTATTCTAATCCAAAACTTTTTAATTACACTAAAATGGGAGTAGCTGTTTATAATGAGAGCTGTGGAGTCAGTAAGAGATTGTTGTTTTTTTTATTACTTTTTTTGGTTTTTAGAATGAAATCTGTAAAGTAGAAAAGCATTTGGACAGGGAAAATAAAAGGTATTCTTGATACTGTATGTATCTCACCTAGGTGATATTTTTCTTGGTGCTTCAGCCTTGCAAACCTGGACTTAAAGAACTCATCGCAGAACGTGCATTTGAACGGCCGGTCCTGCGTGTGCAGGATCATGTGCTCCTGCAGGTGAGGCCTGCGGCTGAATGTCTTTGAGCATATCTGTCAGACAGTTCAAGACAGGGAAGGTTTTAAACAGATTTCCATGTAGTGTTGTGTAGAATAACGCTCTAATCTAATGTAAATATCCTAATCAGTCTTTGATATGTGATAAATGTGTAGGCGGCTCTTACTGCACATTTCCAGCCGTCACTTTTCTTTTTTTTGGCAGCAAAAACTCCCGCGCCTGATCGATGAAAAACCAAATGCAATAAAAACATTTTATACATTATTATATAAGTTATTATGAACAGGTACTAAACAGCAAGTATATTATTATTTTTTTAATAGAAAATAAAGAAATATATAATAAAAAAGAATAGTAAATAAAATAAATAAATAAATAAAAATAGCAAAAGTTATTTTTTTTTTTATTTAGATTAAAAAAATAAATAAAATGTGTCAAAATAAAAAATAAAAAATAAATAAATAAAAACAGCAGTAATTTTTTATTTTTTATTTAGACAAGAAACAAATAAATAAAATGTAAAAATAAATAAATAAATAAAAATAGCAAAGTTAATTTTATTTTTTTATTTAGATTAAAAATAAATAAATAAATACGTAAATAAATAAATAAAAAACAATAGTAGTTAATTTTTTTTATTTTTTTTTTAGATAAAAAAATAAATTAAAAAATAAATAAAAAAAAACAAAAAAAAAAAAGGTAGTTATTTTTTTTTATATAAAAAAAATAAATAAATTAATTAATTAATTAATAATAAAAAAAAAAAACAGGAAGTTTAAACCGCCACATCACATTAGGAGATTCATGTGAAAAATTCATCAGTTTCATTTCCAAAGACTCTCTGCGTCATCAGAGCGACACATCTGTTGATCAGGGTGATATTTATGGACCAAACTAAGGGTGTTGATCGATTTTTATATTTGCAAACCCTCGTCAGGAGCTATGGCTTGTCCTTTATGAAATGTTTTCATAGAGCAATGAGGAAAAGAAGCAGAGGCACCAATAAATGTCAAACTTAAAAATGCCCGGCTTTCTCTTTCAAAACAACTGAACTGCAAAACCTGATCAAAATATTAAGTAGAGATCTCTTAAAATAAGTGCATCTGCCCTTAATTTGATGATCTGCCAATGGAACATGTATCTTTTCCTTTAAATTAAGATAATTAGTTCTGCACTTGAAATAAAATAATGGATTTTATTTTGATTTTACATATAAATTATTTTTTTCTCGGGCAAACTGTATTACTTTTCTGCTGAAAAAAGGGAAAATATATCTATTTCAAGTAAAAGTGATCTACTTATATTTAATTTTTGAAGTATTTTACTACAATTGGAAATGTGTTTTCAACTATTTCTACATCTGCATGAGCACAGAAGAAGAACTGGTTATGAAATAAATTATATATTTACTCTTTATTCCCTCTAGCTGATCAAAAATATTCCTCTGTCAAAAAGTCGAACTTCGTTCTTTACTTTTTTGTCTTTGTCTTTGGATGTTTCCTATGGAAGTTAAAATCTAAACATGGCTAAAACTGATCTGAAATTAAGTAAAAAAATTCTTAAAATAAATTTCTTTTACACTTAATTTGAGTAGATCAATTGCTAATCTGCTAATAGCACAGGTGTTTTCGCCCTTTAAATAAGATAAATAAATATTATACATTTCAAATCAGATAATATAGACTTTTTTTAAAGTATTTTAAGCTTAAATTATCTTATTCCATTGACAAATTGTCTTACTTACCTATATAAATCCAGTAAAAATACATGTATTTAAAGAAAAACTCCCTTTAGTTATATATCAGTTTTGCTTTACAGGCATGGACCTTCCTGTTAACTTTAGTAAGTGCCAGAAATAGCTTCTATGATTACATTTTAGAGTATGGCAGCCATTTAAAGTGTCCTAATCAATTCATAATTAAAAATATATTTAATTTACTCTTATTTGGTTTCATTTCACCAAAAACATTTCTAAAGCACTTTTTCAGAAAAAAGTGTTTGTTTCTATATAATTTTGAGATGTTTATTTAAGCTGAACATACAATCAACATATGGAGAAACTGACCCTGGCAGGATGCCGTATCAAACCTTTGATTCTATTGGACCTCAGTCAGGATCAGCTTTATCGCCACAAACTAGAGCAATGAAGGTTCTCTTAAGGTCGATTCCAATAGGGATTATTTTGACTTGAGTCTAAAGCCGAGGTCACACCCGTTACATCCGACTTTTTAATCACAGATCCGATTTTTTTTAATCTTACAGCGACTGCATAAAGAGGAGCTCCGACTAGGCAGGTTGAGCAGATCTGAGCAGATCCTCTGTCGCTGAAACTATTACCCACATTCGACTTCAACAGATTACGATTCAATTCACTTTATTTATATAGCGGCAAATCACAACACATGTAATCTCAACGCACTTTACAGAAACAATTCAACCAGTCAAATTGATTATACTTTTCTATCTAAGGAAAACCAGTTGATTGCATCGACTGATTGGCTCGTAGGAAATCCTTCACATCGAACATGCTTATAGCGACAGTGGAGAGGAAAAACTCCCTTTTAACAGGAAGAAACCTCCACCTCTCACATCAGCTGTGAGATGGGCACGCATGGAGTCACAGATTAACAGCGATGGTGATGCGTGGAAAAAACCACCTGGTCTCCTTACATTCACCTCCCTCAGCCACTTTTTCCTCATCTCCTTAATGAGGAGATGAGGAGTTCTGCATAAAGCACATATCGGTTCTTTTATACACAATCCACGCCCACACTTCCCCCTTTAACATTCTCATGGCAGTCTCAAACATCCGCAGTAACAACACACATAGGGCGCACCGCACTATAGGGCACGCCGCACATTTTGAGGGAAAAAAAAGACGTTTATATGCGCCTTATAGTCGCGAAAATACGGTATATCGATGTTCTGTCCTCCTGAACTTGGTCAGAGTTTTTTTTTTCCCTTGAGGAGAGTGATAACCTGCCCTTTCTACTATCCCACGTTTTCTGTCCTTCTGAACTCCTACCATGGGTAAAGTATTCTGTTTTTTAAAGTTTCATTGATTGTTTATCTCAGTCAGAGCTGCGCAAGCTCTCCTGCAGAAAATTGTGTCGAGTGTGATCATCCAAGCTCTATACGAGCGCTAAACATCACAACCGATCCCAGATATGTGCTGCTGATTTTCGGAACTGGCTCGACGTCTTACCTCCTGATGTGCTTTGCCAGAGTCTTTTTGCTGGCATGGAGTTTGTTGCAGAAGGGACATTTGTGCTCCTTCTTTGGAATGGGAGCGTCGCTAGCGTGCCTCTTCTTGTGAACAGTCAGGTTGGACTTGGTGGAGTAGCACTGGAGGCAGATGTCACACTGGAAAGGCTTCTCCCCAGTATGGACTCTGGTGTGACTCTCATATTTCCCTAAATAATTAAAAATCAAATCAGGCCATAAATCCTAGAAGTCAGTTATCATCTGCATAAAAGGAAACTCTGGGAGGAACCCACCTGCACGATCAAACGTCTTCTCACATTTGGGACACTGGAGAGTCTTCTTGCTGGACGTTTGGATGATAACCGGAGCCAGACCCTCTGGGTACTCTGGGCTCTGGTTGGTTTTTGCTGCCGGTGGCGTTTGAACTTCCCGATCGGGCCCAGATGGTGGCTCTGTCTGCTCAGCGTGTGAGTAGTCCTCTGCAGTGCTAACAGCCCCGCTGTTAACATCTCCTTGCTCGTCCTCCTCAGCGTCCTCCTCCCCTACCTCGTCCCCCTGAGCTGGTCCGGAGGTCTCCATCGCATCTTGATTTTCCTCTGTAGCTTTCACCTGGTTTTTATCTCGTTTCCCCGGTGATTCAGCTTCTTCTTGCTCGTTAGGGCTGCTGATGGGGTATTTCCCATCATCTTTCTTATATTTAACGGGTGTTCTTCTTGTACGAGCTGATCTCCTCATGGTCGTACTCTTCAGCCTGGTTCCTACCTGAGCTGAACTCTCAGCAGCACTGCACTCCAGGGAGATTTTGCTGCTTGACTGGATGCTCTGGATCTCAACATCTGCTCCCACAGAGACACAGGAGGGAACTAACTCAGAAGCACGACTCATTTCAGCCTGGGGAGGAGCAGCTTTACCGTCCTCGCATAACAGCTGTACTACGTCCACCATGTCCAAGAATCTGGCGGCTTCAGCTACAGCCGGGAGGTCGGTCTCTGCAACGACACACTCCGACGTGTACAGAAAGCCAAGCAGATACTGGAAAACTGAATCTTCCACATGTTCCAGAGTGAAGTGAGACTCGCTAGCTGGACTCTTAGAAAGCTCCGCGTGGAAGTAGCTGCTCCCGTGAGCCAGGACCGCCTTGTGGGCCCTGTAGGCCCTTCCACCCACCCACACAGACACGTCGCAGAACTTCTGCACGGTCCGGTCCTCGTTCAAGAAAGCGAGGAGGCTGTCACCGCGCTGCGACATAGCGAGGCGTCTGAGAGGGACGGATGACTCCTGGGTGGTTTTGAAGTTTGATGGGACGATGCATTCCTCTGCAGTGGAGGGGTCTTCGACCGGCCTCCCACGCCGTGAAAGAGCGGCGCTGGTCGGCTTTTTCTTCATCCTGAAGGTTTTCAGGTAAAATGGATCAGAGCTGGAAAACAGAAGAAATGTAATGAAACAGAAGTGATGAAGCCAAGCAAAGCTGATCAGAGGCAGCACAGATGAAGAAGCTGCTACGTACACTCACACCAGCAGGGGGAGCCGTTAGTCTTTAAAATCTCACAGAGGACAGCTCAGAGCCATTCATCTGTGGTCAAAAGGATCAGAAATGTTCATTTAGATTTTTTTTTAATTATTTAGATTTTAGGAAGCTTTTTTAGGAACTTTTTAAATTTTAAACTAAAAATACAAAACATTTAATAAGTCCTATTAAAGGAGGTGTGGGCTTTTATGGAGCGAAAGTTGTTCCATTATTGTGGTAAGGAAAGAATGTGTTTTATAAATGGAAATGTATAAAAAAAATAAATATAATGGTATAAAATGGTACTAGCAGACAAGAAATTAAAAGGTTTTTGAAAGGTTTAGGTTTTTTCTCTTGCTTTTTTTCATCTAATTCTTTTGACAAAGTTTCTTAATGTTTCTTTTTCAGATTTGATATTCTCAATTTTATTTTTATTTTTTTCTTTTCAGAGTTAATTCAATGGATTATCTGGGAGGCTGCTGTCTGCTGACATTCAAAATAATGGAGGTCCTATGGCCCAGAAGGCAGAAAGGTCCATAAGTCCACAAAAACGTGTCCAATATTCCTCCATACCACTGCTTTCGTCCAATGTATTCCAAGTGTCACAGAGTGGGTAGCACATCCAGAATTTACTTCGAAAGCGAGAAGTCATTTAGAATGTTTTAGAGCATAAACAGTAGTGAGAATAGTATTTCCTGGCACAGCACATCTCTTGCAGCGTTCAGGGCGAGGAAGCCAGCAGACCAAACCAGATGAAAGTCGCGCATTCAGCGTCTGCTCTGCCTGCCGATAATACAAGCGTAGAAGAAGAAATGTGCTGTTTTTGCGAGAAGGAAAAGTATTAGGGGAATGAGTACATTTAGAGGAGAAGAGCATGAGTTCTTTACTGAGCTGAATCGCACACTGCGTCTGCTTTGGTCTGCAGCGGTTTTCCGTAAGCGCGTGCGCGCTTTCAGGAAATCTACTGTTTATGCTCTAAAACATTCTAAATGACCTCGTTTCACAATTCTGGGCGCTACCCACTCAGGACGCTTGGAAACATTAGGGCGAGCAGTATGGAGGAATATTGACATGTTTTTGTGGACTTTTATGGACCTTTCGCAATGCCGGTCACCATAGACCTCCATTATTTGAATGTCAGCAGACGGCAAGAAGCCTCCCGCAGATATCCAGATGCATTTGAGATATCAAAAATACTTTCCAAGTGTTGTTCAGCATGGGGTGAGTAGAAAGCAAAGAAGGCTAATCATGTTTTGGGTGTACTATTCCTTTAAGCTGCATTTTATACAGTAGTCACTGTTAAATGCTCTGTCTTGATCCTCACATTGACCGATACAATTTTTTTGCTAACATTCTGCAGACCAACAGAAATGCAATCTTGTAAAACTCTGGAAAAAGGACTTTTGAAAAAAAAAAAAGTTAAATAAAAAACTGGAAAGATAAAAATATGAAAATAAAATAAACTTATTTAATTATTTTAAAAACATCCAAGAAGATTCCGCTCAAATCTATTTTAAAATCTATTTTTCATTTGAGGTTTTTCAAAAATTGTTGGTTTGCGGGATCTTTTTACATTTTATTTTTTATTTACAAAAAATGTTTTTTGTTTTCAACGACAATCGCAGAAAATATTACTCCACATCATGGACAACTTTACTGACAGGTGTCAAAGGTAACTGCCTGGGGCGCCCTCTGCTGGACCTGGTGCAAATAATCCCTAATAATTAATTAAATGATTAAGTTTATCTCGTTATTTTAATAATCTTAGGGTACATATCTTTGACGTTAACATTTATTCTTTTTTCCTATTGTCTTTTAAAGTTGTTGTCATATCCTTCATATATAAGTTATGCCTTTGTTTGTAGAGCTATATGTTGCTTTTAATTCTGCACACATTATATTTTAACATTTTAGGTTGTTGGTTTTTGTAATATTGTAGATCTATATTTCAATCTTTTATCTATTTTTTTATGTTAATGCCTCTACCACTTAAGTATATTCTATGCTCTTAAAAAGTATTTTGGGTTAGCTACTAACAGACAGCTATTAGAGTTTCTCCTCTTATCAGACTGGGTGAAACAACTGAGCCGATCACAGCAAGTAAAGCACCCCTGTCTGTTTGACGTTGCCATGTTGCCTCTGGCCGAAATGAAGAAGAAAAAAAAGTTTACCGCCGGCCGCTTTTAATTGTATGACTTTATTCTCATCATAATATTACGACTTTATTCTCTCTTGGTTTTACGACATTATTCTCGTTTTTTTTGGGACTTTATTCTCGTAATTTTTGACTTTATTTATTCTTGTAATTTAACAACTTTATTCTCGTAATGTTACAAATTTATTGTCATGATATTCTGATTTTTATTCTCGTAATTTTTGGAGGCTTTATTTCGTAATTTTATGACTATTCTCAAGTTGCGACTTTATTCTCGTAATTTTACTGGCTTTATTCTCGTAATTTTATGACTAATTCACCTATAACTTTATTCTCATGCAATTTTACTGACTTTATTCTTGTAATATTATGACTTTATTCTCATAATTTTATGACTTTATTCCCATAATTTTATTACTTTATTCTCATATTATGACTTTATTCTCGTAATTTTATGACTATTCTCGATTCCGACTTTATTCTCGTAATTTTACGACTTTATTCTTGTAATTTTATGAGTAATTCATCTTAACTTTATTCTCATAATTTTACGACTTAATTCTTGTTATATAATGACTTTATTCTCATAATTTTAACTTTATTTAATTTTATTGTCATAATTTTACTACGACTTAATTCTTGTAATATTATGACTTTATTCTCATAATTTTAGGACTATTTATTCCCATAATTTTTACTTTTATTCATATTTATTCTTGTAATTTTATTAATTCATCTTGACTTAATGCTCGTAATTTTTCGACTTTATTCTCCTAATTTTATGACTATTTCTCATAATTTTAGGACTTTATTCTCATAATTTTATTCAACTTTATTGTCATAATTTTACCTGACTTAATTCTTGTAATATTAGGACTTTATTCTCATAATTTTAAGACTTTATTTTATTCTCATATTCTCGTTGCGACTTTATTCCCATCATTTTACAACTTAATTCTCAAAATTTAATGAATTTATTCTCATAATTTTACGACTTTATTCTCATAATATTACGACTTTATTCTCATAATTTTAAGACTTTACTCCCATAATTTTATTACTTTATTCTCGTAACATTACGACTTTATTCTCGTAATTTAACGACTTTATTCCCGTCATGTTACGGATTTATTCTCAAAATTTTATGAATTTATTCCCGTAATTTTACGACTTTAATCTCATAATATTACGACTTAATTCTTGTAATTTTATGGCTTTAATCCCGTAATTTTATGACTTTAATCTCGAAATAGAAGGAAAAAAATCTCTAGCCTGGCCCTAATACTCCGTCGTACAGGGGCCATAAAACGAAACTAGTTCTGGAGGGGGACTGTCTCTTGTTGGCCCCTGTCTAGAGCCGCCCCTGATGACTGAGTGTCTTTACCTGGGCACCCAATTAATCATCCCTGGTCCGGCCCTGGCTGTCACTGCATCAAAAGATTTTGAACAATCCTCAAATACTACGTTTATAGATGTTAAAAATAGCTAAAGCGTAACAAGTTTAAGTATAATGAAGAATTTCCCTAATAATACAGCGTAGTAACGCCGTATAATGGACGTTTAAGACGTTCTTTAAGGTTTATAGCTGTCGAGTGTTTCGCAGAACTAAACCAACCTGCACTGATCCTGCTTCATTCTGGACAGACTGTGTTTATAAACCCCCCCTCCACCTCCAGGAGCCCCCCTCTGCTGTTATCTGACGGGCGGGCCCCCCTCCGAGGAGAGCGTCGACAAACGACCTTTCCCGTTTCCTCATCAAGTCACTTTTTTCAATCGGGACGTATCAAAAATATCTTACCAATCACGCCAGAGATGCCTCCATTTTGACGTTTTTTAGCACAGGCGAGGAGAAAATGGGAAAAACATAGAGGGCATAATAATTTCCTGAGCAACTAGCTGCAACGCCCCACCAGCAATGTCGGACGCCGAAACAAAGCGCTCCCCCATTGGCTGCTGCGGCTGCTTCCCTCCATTGCAGACGTAAAGTTGCGTAAAGCTCAAAGAAACGTCCTAATGTTTTAAAAATAACAATACTTCTGTTTTATTTCTAAAACTTATAACGTCAAGCTACCTTTGCTTACATGGATTAATGTACTGACATTTCAAAGCCTTGCTGACAGTAAGGAAGCATGGGTAATGTAGTTCAGACTGCTTCAACTGGTGCTGCGTTCCCTTCACCTCGGATTTTGGAACTCTAATCTAGGATCATTTAGTTTACTTTTTTCCAGCTGAATGATGCTCCATACTCTCCAAACTTTCTACCCCCACCATATCATTAAAAAACAAATAACTCTCCCCAACCAAATAGAGGCTGGATTAAAGCCAGACTTACCAACATTTGATGTTTTTTTTTGTCGTCCAAATAAGTCATTTTATCAATTTGTAAATTGAAGTTATCATTATTATTATTTTTTACCAATTGTTACATTATTGTTTTTCATCTGAATTTTTTCACCAGTGAAGAAGATGCTACTAAGAGTAACATATTTGCAGAAAGCAAAAGTAGATGTAGACTGAGGCATTAGCCAGCTGATATTTTTAGTCGATATTTGCGTTTTTTTTCTTGTTTCAGCTTTGGAAAATAGATGCATGCGTTCATCAGTTCCATAGTGCATTCAGCAGCCATCAGAGATCCCTAGAAGCACATGCATTTCCACTCCCTACATTCGCTATCCATTGTCAATGTATTATTTGATGTGTTAATAATTGTTTGTTAATGTTTCTGTTGTTTTTTGCCTTTAAAAAATATTGACATTGCACATCTGAAATATTAAACTACATGGAGGGACCTGATGAATGAGCTGCATAGAGCTTAGAAACTAGACAACTTTTAATTGTAGGTGTGTACAAATGAACCACCCAATCTAAAAACTCCTGTGAGTGGGAGAAACACAGGTAAGTGACCCGATCATCTGACAGAAGATGATTATCTGGTTTGGTCACTTACCTGGCTTTAACTTCAGTCCAGACCAAGAATGTCTCAGACAGTGCTGCAGTCCCAGAGGTCATGCTGGAAGCCGATCCTGGTCGGTGATCCAGAACAGACAGGAACAGGCAGGATCCAGATCAGAGCAGGAACAGAAGCAGGTGGCAGGATCCAGACTTCCAGGCATCCACAGGCTTCCAGGAGGGTTCAGAGTCAGCCCCTGGGACCAGAAGCATGATTCAGGTGATGGTCACGCACAGGAGCGGAAGACAGGATCAGGGTGCAGACAGAGCAGGCTCAGTGGAAGAGGGTAGCCAGAGACAGGACGTGGAACTGGAACTTGAAGCAGGACTTTTAAACTGGTCTCCTCCCTGGAGCCAGGCTTGCACTTTGATAAAAGCGAACCCTCCCACCGCCATATAGAGCCAAAAATCCAGAGGGACTCTGTGGGGAGTAGAACAGTGGACGATCAGGAGACCACGAGACAAACACTAAACCCTCTTTCCACTGGCTGTCAGGATCCAGGACATGAATCAAGGCAAAAACTCAGACTAACAGAAAGACAAGTAATGATCTGGCACTGTTGAGATAAGTGAGGCTGAACTGAATATAAACCAGAGGAAACAGGTGAGAGGAATAAATTGTAATTGAGGGGCAGGGAGGAGAAAGCGACAGGTGAGAGGAATAGAACTGTAATTGAGGTAGGGAGGGAAAATGACAAGGTGAGAAAAGGAATGACTAGTAAAGGGAGAGCGAGACAAACAAGGCCAAAGATCATGACAAGGGCAGCAGGAAGAGCAGTCCATGGTGTAGGGGTGTGAGGGGTCACTGATGATGTTACAAGCTCAGGGCACGCAGCGCTAAGGATGAAATGTCTTTTATGGACGGAAGAGGAGGCCCTATGATCTCCTTCTCTGTTGTGCCTCTACCACTCTGCTCACTTTCTTCAGCTTGGAACAAACACACCAACATCAGTAGCACACTACCACCAAAGGGACTCGTATCCTGCCTGAGCCAGGTGTGACTCCCTGCTAAAAAAGTTTGTCAGAGAGCAGATGGATGATCCAGAAGAAGATGGAGAGAAAATCATGAGGTGAGATGAAATCATTTTGGCTGAAATGTAACTCTCGTTTAGAGAAAGAAAAACCGTACCTACTATGAAGCAAGGGGGTGAAAGCATCATGCTTTGGGTCTGGTTTCTGCAAAACGGACAGGATGACCGATCTGTGTTAAAGGAAGAATAATAAAGAACAAAAGTCTTTGGCGATCCTTAATGTGATTTCTTGGATTTTCCTCACTTTGTCTCACATAGTTAACCGATGATGAGAATTACAGACCTCTCTCATTTTTCCAAGTAGGAAATCTGCACAATCAGTAGCTGACTGAATACTTTTTTTTGTCCCACTTTATCTTTGAGTTGTACATTGCTCTTTTTTAAAAATATAATCTAAATTCAAGTTCATCGCTTAGAAATCGTGCACGTTTAGGTGTTGCTCCGTGAGATGCCATAAAAAAATCCCGTTGCAGTCTCTAACATCTCTTTTGTGTTTGGGAACATGCTTGTAGCTGCTGAGATTAGCCTCCCCGGTCCAACCCTCCCCTCCCCAACATGTTTAATGTGTAAGACTGTGTAAGTGCATTAGCTTAATCTCTTCTATCTAACATAACCCAGGCAAAGCGTTGCTCTGAACGCATAGCTGCATTAAGGGGAGTAGATGACGATGGAGCTCCACGTGCAAGTATCCTCCAGATGTTTGTGATCTAAAATTGAAGATAGTGGCCAATTTGGAGAGCAATATTAAGATTCAACATGCGTGTGTGGATTCTACTGTTGCTTTTTGCAGGTAATGTAACATATCCGATGTATAGTTGTAGAGATAAGACCTGCTGATATTTGTTGCATGCTGCAGCAAGTAAAGCTCCTCGTTAGATATGTAGTGAAATATTATCTGACTTCTATGGTGCTTGAACTTTGTCAAATATTTTTCACATTATAGCCACACATTCATGACGCACATAGAAATTCATGCATAATTTCTCAAAATTGCAATTATTTTTATTAAGCCTCATGGGGTCAAACATTTGTCGAGCCAACTTTTAGAGAAGGCGTTTTCCAAACATTTCAGCCTATGACCTAAAAAAAACATAATAACAGACAATTGAGCCTGTCTAGGGCTTTTTGTCTTTGACATTCAAATAATACATGGAGGTCTATGAGCCGAGACAGAAAGGTCACATAAAAGTCCACAAAACATTATCAATATTCCCTCCATACTGCTGGGTCCTTTATGTATTCCAAGTGTCCTGAGTGAGTAGCATCCAGAATTTACTCAAAGCAGAGTCATTTAGAATGTATTTTAGAGCATAAGCAGTAGTAGCCGCCAGGGATTTCCGCAAGCTGCGTGACGTATCGCGATAAAGTTGAAACAAGACCGACCAGACCAAACCGAAGCGCATTCAGCCGCCGACGAGAGCTGCATAAACTCTTCCTCAACACTGAAGTCCTCAGACATTTTTTCTTTCGTTGTTTCTCAACTGAATTTGCTTTTGGGTAAACAGCACATTTCTTCTTCGCTTGCATTGTTGGCAGAGCAGGCGGCTGAATGCTTACTTTTATCTGGTTTTGGTCTGCGGCTTCCGTGTGGGCTGGTGAGAGCAGGCATATCTAGACACTACT
Organism: Cyprinodon brontotheroides; assembly: GCA_018398635.1. Taxonomy (NCBI): domain Eukaryota; kingdom Metazoa; phylum Chordata; class Actinopteri; order Cyprinodontiformes; family Cyprinodontidae; genus Cyprinodon; species Cyprinodon brontotheroides. The sequence goes on from JAGKQL010000056.1 coordinate 32,829,738, forward strand.
GTGTTATAAAAACATTGGCTCAGCTCGTTATTTATATTCTGGGGACGCTACCCACTCCAGGACACTTGGAATAAACTGGTATGAAACGGTATGCAGGGTATATTGTGCTGGACTTTACCGACCATTCTGTGTGGAGAAAGCTACATTATTTTGTCAGCAGTAAGCAAAGTGCTCACATCACCAGATGCATTTTTCAAAAAGTACTCCAGAAATGGCATGGGGGTGGTAGAGCATTAAGTGTCCGTGGCAACTTTTACTTTAAGATTTAATGGCAGCCGTTTTTTAGAAACGTTTTCCAAACATTTCAGCCTATGACCTAAAAAAAACATAATAACAGACAATTGAGCCTGTATATGTTTTTTTTGTAAATATATATTAAATCTACTTTTAAAACGGTACATTTATTTTATGGGAAATTTGCATTTGTGTGTCTCATTATATGCAATCCCCCAACTTGGTGTTTATGGCATTACAGTCACAGGTCCTTTAAGGAAGCTTTGTGTCGGTTCCATAAATGTAGGTTTGCAAAAGAAGAACTGAAATACACAGTAATGGATACAATTTCTGCAGAAAGGAGAGACAGTTGAACCCCAGACTCAAACACACCGTCTCCCACTGGACCTCCTCCGCAGAGCGTTTTATTAACAGAACATGACACATGAAGTTTACAAACAGAGTATTGTTCTGACAGAACAATTGATCAGTTAATGAAGACAGGACGTTCCACTAGAATGACAAGGCAGGATGGTCTCCTGACTGGATCATGAGACAGGAGTGGAGCATCCCCTCGCACAAATGTTTTTATAAAAACACATTAATTTTATAATCATCATTGAATAAACCTAACACTTAGCAACTTTTAAAAACTGAATAATTAGAATTTCCTTTGGAACAAATGCACAGTCCTAGTAATTGTGCATGGACTCCATCTTTGGTCTCCCCTTGCTTTACATTTCTGCTTCTATTTTAAAGCACTATTGTAAAGCACTTTGAATTGTCTTCATATTGAATATTGCTGTACAAATAAACTTGCCTTGCCTTTTTTTTTTCTGGTATGAACTTTGACTTGGCCATTAAAACACATGCATATCAAGACCGTTCTGTTCTACACAGAGGTCCTGTTGGAAGCTCCGTCTCAGTCTCTATTTTTCTGTTGCATCTAACAGCTTTTCTTCCAGAATATCTCTGTTTTTCACTTCATCCTTCTGACCAGCTTCCCTGTTTCTGAAGGAGACAACTATCACCACTGCATGATACTGCTGCTGTTTCACTGCAGGTTTATGGTGTACTTAAAGAGATGTGCAGTGTTTGTTTTCCCTTTTGGAAAAACATTTCAGCTGAAAAGTTTATTTTATGGTTCTTCATACTGTAACAGAGCAACTTCTCCGTCATGCTTGCTGTGTCCGTTGTTGTCAATTCTGAACAACTTTCCTTCATAGACATGTATCGGGTATCGTAGGCTAACAAGAACCCAAACGACAGCCTATTCCTAAAGCGAGGACCCGTTCGTCCGGTTCAATTTGCATGTTTTCTAAGTCAAAACAAGGCTCTGTTTTTGGTCCACTCTATAAAGCCTTGAACTCAATGCTAATTCTGACATTTTTAATGGAAAAGGCTTCATTCCCTTCCATCTTTAAACTTGGAAATAAAGTCCAGTGGATTGTTTTTTAACTTTTTTTGGAACTTTCTTTCATCTCTGCTTTGTTTCTTGACACTTCCACAGAGCTCCAATTTGTGCAGTGCATGACTTATAATAATAATTTAACTTTAATAATCTCACACTGGAGAAATTAACCTCTGCATTTAACCAAAATCTTAGGGGGGACAATGGGCTGCCACTTTGAGGCACCTGGGGAGCAGTGTGGGGTTGAGGGTCTTTCTCAGGGACCCAGAGGGGCAGTTGAACTCAGAACCTCTGGCACCCAAACACAATGCTCTAATCACTAGGCTACCACTCCCCCTATAGTGGTTCTGTAAATAGTTTCTCTCTCCTAAACTGAGCTTCCCTGCAGCTCCTCCATGAGGATCTCTGATTATCCGTGAGATAACTTCCACAACTGTTTGCATTGTATCGACATAACATACAAATCTTTTTGTTTTCTCTGCAGGAACATCTCACACTGAGGACCTCGGTGGATGTGAACAGCAGCCATGTCAAAATGGCGGAGTTTGTGAAAGCCACTCGGAAGGATTCCGATGCCTTTGTTCGCAGCAGAGCCAAAATGGACGCCTGTATGTCGGGGAGAACTGTACTGTTCCTCTTACAGGCTGTGAAGAAAGCCAGTGTGAGAATGGAGGAAGATGTTCTCCTTTGTTGGTGAATGACCAACACACTTTTATGTGCATCTGCCCTCCAGGTTTTTCAGGGCCTAGATGCCGGACCTCCACCACCTTCTCATTTGAGTCACAGGGCTACATGTACATAGACACAAAGCAACTAGAATCAGAATCACCTCTAAATTTGACCTTCAGCTTTAGGACGGAGAACCCAACCGGCACTCTGTTTCAACGTAGAGTGGATGATCTGTTTCTCACCATCGAGCTGATGGATGGACGACTCTGCCTCTTTAGCTTGAAGAATCAAAGCAACAAAGCGCTGGTTCAAGAACTCCCTGAGTATTTATCAAACAACAAGTGGCACACAGCTGAAGCATCACTGGGCGGCGCGATCAGTCTCATCAGGCTTCTCTGCAGAGAAAGGAGCTGCACCAGAGACTCCAGCGCTGCAGTGCATCCGATGCATTCAACTGCTGCTCTGCCTGAGCCAGGAGCTGTTCGCCAAACCCTCTTCCTTGGAGCAATTGCAGGGAACTGGTCTTCAGGCGGAGTGGAGGATGAAGCAAACCATCCGCCTGCATTTCTGGGCTGCTTTAGGGATGTCTTTGTAGATTCACTCCTGGTGTTGCCTGCTGAAGCGCCAAAAGATTCAAGCATCCAGGCGAACATCGTAGCTGGATGCAGTGACAGAGACAAGTGTGAGGACAGCCCATGTCAGAACAGGGGGCGCTGTGTGAGCCGGGGCTGGAGGAGGTACACCTGTAAATGCCACCGGCCGTACGACGGAGAGGACTGTGCAGAGGGTAACACACACACACTGAGAGTAGTTCTCAGGAAAATTTGAAAGAAAATCAAGCGTAGATAAACTGTAATCACGTCTAACTGCATACCTTTTATAGCTGTGTAAAGGGAAGATTTAGAAGTTTTTTCCAGTGAACCAATGTTTTAACTGTTACTATATCTGATTTATATGTGATTGAATAAAGAAAAATATGACATCACAAAAGCCACAAAAAAATGAAGTATGCTGCAAAATAACATTAGAAAGTTGCTTTTAAAACCCAAAAGATGCCTTAGATTCCATAAAATAATATGCAGCGTATTGCTGTAGCAAAGTAGAACTTAATCAGTTAGATATCTGTTCCACAAGAGTTTTATTGGAGGTGGAGCAGTGGTTAGCGGACATGACCCATGTACGGAGGCCTTGGTCCTCAACATGGCCGACCTGGATTCAAATCTGACCTGTGATCCTTTGGAGCATGTCTCTTCCCCTTTCCTGTCAGCTTACTGTCGAAAAACAAGCCACTACTGCTGTAAAAACTCAAAAGAAAGCATAGTTTTTTTGCACCTTGCAGTATGAAGGTTCCGGGTTAAATCTCCAGGCTTGAGTCTTTCGTTTGCATGTTCTCAATCAGCATGCGTGGGTTCTCTCCGGGTACTCCGGCTTCCTGCCACAGTCCAAAAACATGACTATCAGGTTAATTGAATTCTCTAAATTCTCCTTAGGTGTGAGTGTTTGTGCGTGAATAATTGTTGGTCCTATGTGTCTCTGTGTTGCCCTGTGACAGACTGGCGACCTGTCCAGGGTGTACTCCGCCTTTCACCCGTAGACAGCTGGAGATAGGTACCAGCATCCCCCGCGACCCCAGTAGGGATAAAACGTGAATGAAAATGGATGGATGGATGTATTTTATGTTTATTTTATTTCTCCGAAACACTAGAATTTGCACACAGCTTTATATTTCTTTTTTACTTTACATATTTGTTTAAATATTCAAAAACACTTGTTATGATCATGAGTATAACAACACAGTCAAGGCAAGGCAAAGTTTATTTGTATAGCACATCTCGGTACATAGACAATTAAAGCTGCGTTTTACATGAATTTGATAATAAAATAGAAGAAAAATAAAAGCAGAATAAAAGCAAAAACAATCGGAAAAAAAACAAAAAAAATCGGACCTCAACCTTAAATAATGTCTGACTTTTACCATGGATCCAGTACAGCTGAAATGCAGTAGAGGAGCCTTTTAGCCACAGCTGGAAAACGGCTCCTGAAAGCTGCAGCTAAAGTACACTTTATTGTTTTAACACTGTTTTCTATGTCTAACATAGAATTCTTACCTGGTCTGAAATTCCACTTTTTCTCAAGGGTTATCCTGTACTTAACAGAACCAGATGATGCTAAAATGACGATGTAAAAATAGAGAGAACATAAAGCTAGAGATTAAACTAACAAACATGGCAGAATGGGAGAACAGATTATGTAGAATATTAAATTAGGTTTTCTTCACATCCAAAACAGGAACAGACCAGATGAAGCTACTAGCGGAGATGAGAAAAAGTACAGAGAGCATTAAAGTAAGAGGATGAAAAAAACAAATACTACAGAGAGAGAACAGAGATGGAATGAAGCAGGATGATGAAAAGTAGTCCCTATGTCCTCCAGCAGTTCTAAGCCTATAGCAGCATAACTATAAAAGATATAGCTCAGGATAACTTGAGCCACTCTAACTATAAGCTTTTATCAAAAAGGAAGGTTTTGAACCTTGCCTTAAAAGTAGACAGAGTGTCTCTGCCTCACCCGGACTAAACTGAAATTGTTTCCCATAGAAACACTTTGCCAAAAATGTTGATCCTAAATTATGCTGCTTTTAAAAAGTTAGCAGTTGCACTTAGTGAACAGGTAAAAATAAAATAATCTGCCTATGGAATGATGGTTATCCCTTAAAATAAGGTAACTCTATATTATGGATATGAAAAAGATCACAGAGTTGTTGCTTTTTTCTAAATTTAAAATAAATTGTCTTACTCAGTGGAGAGATTGTTTTGTTCACTTGCTCAAATCAAAGGAAAGCAATCTTATGATTTACTTTTAATTCAGATGTATGTTGTGCAAGAATCACCCACAGCATGAAACCGACACCAAAGTGATGATGGTTGCATTTTGGTCACATCTTCCACGCCTCACCTGCATGTCTCATTGTGAGCACTGCAGACAGAACTCCAGTGAGCATTTCTGTCTGTAAAAAGGGTGTCACTTTTCTACTCTGATAAACAGTGCAAAATCTGATCTAAAATATCTACAAAATTTGATAAGTGTAATACACTGATAGGCAAAATTGGATTTTTGCTCCTACAAAAAGGGATAGAATGAAATTATGGCACTTGGCTTAAATATATTGGCTAGCTGAATTGGCCTATGTTGGTGATAGACCCGGGCCAAATAAAACCAAAATCAGATCAGCGTCTGCAATATGACGTAACAGAGCGACGAAAAAGAGGAGTCAATTGATAGATCAAACTCTTGCGAAACCAGTCGGGAGAAGAGCAAAAACATCTTTTCCTCTGAGAAAAGCTCTCTAGAGCGAGTGAATTTTGCTCTTCTTTCAGTGAAGAAATACTCAATGTAATTCCGATAAAACTTGCTCAATAGCCACGCTAACGCTAGTTTCATCCGCTGGAAGCAACCATGTTCTTTGTGACTGAACTGTGGCACTTCTCGTTGCGTCACACACTCAACCGCCTCAAAGCCAGCGCTGATTGGGACGTTCGTTTGGTGAACTTGCTCCAAATTTACTCTTCAACGGAGAGTCTCCAGACTGATTAGCGAGAGTGAACCTTGAGAAGCTCATGAGATCAGGATGGTTAGTATTAAGTGCCCTTAATTAGAATAGATAAATGTGAAAAGTTACCAACTGAATGAGTAGATTCCCCCACCTGAGCTGTTAATTGTAGCAGCTCCTCCAGAGCTAACATGTGCCTTGTCCCTGCTCTTGTTATATGGACTATCAAAATGAATCTAATGAAAATGTTTCAGGTTTTTATGCAGGAAAATGTCATTAAGTTCAACGTGTGTGTTTATTTCTCCCAACCAGCACAAAGTTTTAACTGCTCTGGTGATTCCAGCCCTTTCACCTTTACTAATAACCCACAGTAAGCAGAATTGACCCCAGGCTGTTAAAGCAGCTATAGGTTAAGTTCAGTCGCAGCAGAAGCCTAAATGGATCGCTTTAAAGAGAGCCACCCAACAGGGTAAAGTTAGACAGCAGATTCCAAAGAGCTTAAAGGGTAAATAGAAATAGACCAAAGCCCGGTCTCACGGATTTCAAATCAGAAACCATTTACTGACACCTGCAGCATGGATTAAAAAAACGTGGCCTTCTCTGACTAAGCAGGAATGCCCTCAGCCAGCCAGATCAGGACGCCTTATCAGATCAGTGTCTTCTTTACAGCTCCATTCTGCATGTTCTTCTTCTCACTCTATGGTCTTCATTGTCGAAACAGCCGCCAATAGGCTGAACATTCCAGTGAAGTCAGTTACTCTGATGCATTCTTTATTTGACCTAAAGGACAAAGTTTGAGTAATTAATAAAAAGACTGGACAAAAAAAGAGGGAAGAAGCACGTTTTAGGATTAACGTTTGTCTCCTGGTTATTAGCAGCCGGCTAGCTCAAGTGGTAAGTCACAATGCTCTGCCAGTGTAGGTCAAGACCCAATGCCTACATTGGGGAGTGGTGGATTAGCAGTTAGGGCATTGCGCTTGGAATAACGAGGTTCTGAGTTCCACCCCACTCCCACAAACTGCCACTCTGGGTCCCTGAGCAACCAACCCCCACACTGCTCCCTGGGCCCCGCACAATGGCAGCCCACTGCTTCCCAACGGGATGGGTTAAATGCAGAGAGTTAATTTCATTGCTCTGTACTTGTGACAGTGTAATAACGATAAAACGCTGGCAAGAAAAATAAATCAAAACACGTCTTTGAATCGTGCAAGGACTGAACTTAACCAGAGCATTACATGTCAACAAACCGATTTAACTCTAACACCTACACTCAATATGCTGAATTTAGATACATGTATTTGTAGGTAAGTTGGAGATAACAGGAAAAGAAAAAAAAAAATCCTGACAGCCTTAAAGTAAGTGACCAGCTATCCTGGATAAGATACTGAGGTATAATCCAAAACGAAGAAAAAATTCAGGAAAGCTGCAGGGTTTTATTCATCAGTGAAGGTGCAGGGAAATTTAGCCCTCTCCCAGACTCCATGACCCTCACGGAAAACAGCTAAAGTGAAGAGCATCACATTTGATTGAGGCAAAGGTTAGCTTTTAAATAATACGGTTGTTTGAAATAGCTTCTGCCAGACAAAGTTATTTTCTTTTAACAAAAACACAGCAGCATGATACATGTTTGCAAATTTGCCACAAGAACAACAGACCAATGTTGCTTGGACAGATGTAAAATCCAATCTGAGTACATTGGTGCAAACTAAACCAACAGGTAAGCACCTCAATTGGTTACTGATAAACTAATCTTGATATAAAGACAAACTACTTAAAAGTTTATCCACAACAACATATGAGTGTCAGTGTGTGGTTGGAGGTTGGTTGAGGACTCAAATGCAGAAATGAGTGAGGCAGAAATTAGCTCTTGTAGATTTAATGAAAAAAAAAATTGAGGCAAACATCCGAAAACACTAAAATACTGAGAACCAAAAAATAGCAAACATCAAAGAAACTCACACAGGGAGCCAAAGACAAGGAAGCAACAAACAAAAAGGAACCAGCACTGAAGAACTGCACCGGGAGAGTATATATGGGAGACAGAACAAAGACCAGGGTAATTAACTGATATGGAGCAGGTGTGGATAGAAGAGACTAGAAGGGAGCTAGAGGAAAGGAGACAGGCACAAGGGGGCAACAGAGAGTAACTTAAAACTGTTTAAACATAACATAAAATGGAAAATAAACCAAAGATCAACAAAACAGAATTACTGATAGCTTAAAACTAAAAACTCAAAGTCCCAAAAGGGGAAAACCATAACAAAGAGAAACGTTAAGTAAAGTTAAATGCAAAGGATTGCAAGAAATGCTGCTAGAGCTGCTCTTCCAAACTGTTGGGTTATAAGGAGTAGTTTTTAACCACACAGGATAGCTTGTTATACCATTTATTGTGCTTTTTAGCACTTAACAAGATCACTTTGTTATTTTGCTGATACAACTCTAATATTTATTGACATGAAAGTAAAACTTAAGTCGTGTAGGGCTTACTCAAGACATAAAAAACAATGTAGTTCAAAAGATCCAATGATGTTTTATGAATATCCTAAGATAAATTAATAAAAAATGATTTAAAAAAGGCTTTTAACAGACACCAAAGAGTTTATCGAACTAAATACCAAAAGAAAGGGAGTTCCAGAGTCATAGAGACACTGAACAGCTTTGCATAGGACACCATCAGCAATGGTCACATCATGGACATGTGGGTGCAGAAGCCTTCTGAGATAACCTGGTATCTGTCTGCAAAGACCTCTGTTAGTCTATCAAAGAATTTTAAAGTCCTCTCTACCATAAACCAATACCTAGTCTGGCTGCATTAAGGGTTACAATTTAAAAAGTTGGAGGACTTTGTCAAAAGCCTCATTTACAACCATCTTTCTTTTCTTGTTCCTTCATCACAGAGTATATCAGTGCCCGGTTTGGAAACAAAGATCTTGAGAGCTATGCCGTGTTCTCATTAGACAACAACCCGGGAGATTCTTTGGTGATATCCATGTTCATTCGCACTAGACAGACCAGCGGGCTGCTTGTCATCATGGCCAACACCACTAGCCAGTACCTTCGCCTGTGGCTGGTGGAGGGCAAGATCAAAGTTCAGGTTAACAACTTTGAGACTCTTGTTGGTCGGAATCTAGTCAGCAATGGCCATTTCCACCTGGTCACTGTAAAGCTGGAAGGAACATCAGCCACGCTGTTCCAGTCAGCTCAACTTGAAGGCTCTATGACCATCAGGAGAGTCCAAGCCAATCCCGACGATCTGGTTTACGTTGGAGGGCTACCAGACTCAAGGGCCTCAGCTTCATTTGGTGGATACTTCAAAGGATGTGTCCAGGATCTGAGAATCAACAGCAAACGCCTGCAGTTCTACCCAATACCAACTCCTGTTGAGTCGTACAGCCTGCAGAAGCTCGTAGGCGTTGCGGAGGGATGCAGCAGCGACAACGCCTGTGCTGTAAGTCAACAAACGGTGCTGTCAACCTTTACCTCTGTTTCAAATGAGAAAGCTTCAACCCTCATTCCTTTCTTCAACACACCAGGCAAACCCTTGTCTTAATGGGGGAGAGTGTTACTCCATGTGGGACGATTTCATCTGCAGCTGCCCTCCCAACACAGCGGGGCAAAGGTGTGAAGAGGTAAAATGGTGCGAGCTGTCTCCCTGCCCTGTTACAACCGTCTGTCAACCCCTCAGTCAAGGCTTTGAGTGTAAGTACCGTGTCTTTAAAGATCTCCTTGCAGCATTACAATGCATCTACTAAGAGCAAGGCTTTTTTAAGAATAGCATACCAAGTACGGAGAGAATTTATATTCCCCCTCCTGAGCAGGACTCGCATGTAAATGTAGACTTATTAATTACCATCTGGCTAATTACAGGAGGAGACAGAGTTCCCACAGAGGATTCCCCTAAGACGTTGTAATCCCTGGTCAGATTAGCTATACTGGCACATGCCTGTGGTGGTGTGTGGTGACAAGATTTCTTTCTCACATGTTCTTTACCAAAGAGGGAAGAGGGTTTATCCAAAACACCCACAATAACAGTTCTAGCAAGTAAAGACAGGTAACTAATAAATCCATTATACAGCATATCCTCTTCTGATTGTTCGGTATACAAATTGATTGCCCAAATGCCCAACTTCTCTCATTATCAATATAATACAAGCAAAATCTATTCATTCATCTCAGTATATGTCTCTTAAACTATTCCAATACAGTTAAAAGACAATCCATTGTGTGTGTCCTCATCAATTTTCCTGTTTCTAAGCCAAAACAAGGCTTTGCTTTGGTCCGCTCTATAAAGCCTTGAACTCAACGCGATTTCTGACATTTTGAATTAAAAAAAGCTTCCTGGATGGGAAGCGAAATGTCTTCAAACTTGAAACCAAAGTCCAGAGGATTGTTTTTTTAGCTTTTTTGCAATGACTAAGACCCGGATGACTGAGAATCTTCACCAGTCTTTTAAGATAGCCTGTAAGTAATGTATTGGTCACTTGTTGACACTCAAAGGAGAAGATACTGAGTTTTATTCTCTGACTCCTACTTTCTTCTGCCAGGTTATCTTTGGCTTTCAAGAAGCAGCACTACATTAAAAATGGCTAACTTATTTTCATGCTATTTGAATACAAACAAAGGGGCCTTCAAAGTAGATGAATTGCTTCCCCTGATTTGATTATATGTTCACTGTGGAGTACAGGCATGTCCCCTTACAACTTTGCACCCTTCATTGGTTTCTTATTAGAAAGTATAGCTTGTCTTAATTTGACTCAGTGTATCAGACTTAAAGGTTTAGATAGTAGAACAATAATGCTGCCTAAATGTACTGAAACCAGAATAACTTATTTACCAGGGCGTTTATATTTCTTTGTCTACCTCAGGTTTGTCCAATGTGACATTTCGGCTTGAAAACAACATATTTTGGTACCACAGTAATGGAAAAATTAAGCGCAACCTCACCACCATCTCCCTCAGTTTTCGCACCAGACAGATGGAGGCCGTTTTGCTCTATTCTCAGAGAGGCACTGACATCATAACGCTCTCTCTCCTCAACTCTCATTTGTTTATGGAGCTCCAGGCCGGGGATAATAAAGATTCTGGGAGAGTGACAGCCCAGAGCCGGGCTCCACTTAGCGACGGTGAGTGGCACTTTGTGTCGATCAGCAAGGACAAACGGACTCCAGCATCCAGTTGGATCATTGAGGTAGATGGAGAAAAAGAGTACATCAGAGTTTCTGGAGCAAATTTTGGTGACTTGAACTTTCTCAGGGATGGAGCTGACATTTTCGTAGGAGGTTTGAACCAGGAATCGGGAGCCACCTTTTCAGGGTGTCTAGGTCCAGTAAAGATTGGGGGTCTTCATCTACCGTTCCACCTGGACAAGGAGCTGAACCTCCCCAGACCTCAGGAGGAGCAGTTTGTGAGGGGTAACAGCAATCATTCCCCATGGTATGGATGCTGGGGAGCCAGTGTATGTTCTCCAAACCCATGCCAGAATGGGGGTGCCTGTGAAGACCTGTTTGACCTGCATCGGTGCGCATGTCCCTCTGACTGGACAGGGTCACTATGCCAAGAAAAGACAGACACCTGCATTTCCCATCCATGTGTCTACGGAAACTGTACCAACCTATCCAAGGGCTTTAAGTGTGAGTGTGAGGCGGGCTTCACTGGTAAACGCTGCGACGTAGAAGTCGATATGTGTGAAAACAGCAGTTGCAGCTACGGTGCCACCTGTCTTAAAGGCTTCCGGAGCTACACCTGTCTGTGCCCCCGGAACATGACGGGCTATTACTGCGAGTGAGTATTATGCAATCTGCTGAGATACTGAAACACACATGTTAGATATGAGTTAGACTGTGAAAAATTAAGAGGATTTGCTGGAACATCAAGTCCTATTGTGTCTTTGAAATACAGCCATATCATAAAACTATTTGAAAATTAGATAGTTACTTTTTTATTCCTTTTCTAGCTGAGAACATATCAAGAGAATCCCACACATTATCAGCTGGTAATACTCCCTTTACCTTAACCAGCTTCAGTGAGATACTTCTTGTAACCATTTGCTGGTCATTTGCATTGCTCTAAAGCAGGGGTCACCAACATGGTGCCCGCGGGCACTAAGGGGCCCTCAAGGACCACAAGGGGTGCCCTTAGAGTCTTCTGTAAATAGAACAACTCAACAGTGAGCTACGTTTGAAATTTCACTGTATTCTGTTGCTCTCCTTTTTTTAATAGGGTCAATCATTTAATCATATATGGCATTTAAAGGAATAGTACACCCCAAACATGATTAGCCTTCATTTTCTACTGCCACCCCATGCTGAACAACACTCTACTAAGTACTTTTTTGCTAT
>JAGKQL010000056.1:32846185-32861744 GCA_018398635.1 Cyprinodon brontotheroides
AGAGTGTTGTTCAGCATGGGGGTGAGTAGAAAATGAAGGCTAATCATATTCTGGGTGTACTATTCCTTTAAGGCGATTCCTGAAGAGCTATCAGGAGCATTTTACCTGTGATTTGTGTTTTAAATTTCATGTTATTTGGTCCCCAGAGGCAGGGAGGGAAGAGTGAAGTGTAGGCGCAGAAGCAGCCTGGGGTTCAATGAGATGTTGCCACAGATTTTACTTGATTTTTGCATATGATTTATAGGGTCGACTTGTTACAAGCTAACATGGCCATTAATCAGCAATACCTGCTGCTGTAGTCACCAGCAACAAACCCTGCAAAGAACATAAGGGTGATCTGCATCTCACGCTGCACTGATAAAGCAAGCATGCAGACGTTGCGTGCATAATTCCTTTTTTTGCCCCGATTTCTCTTATAAAATCCTCTTTTATTGGTCTAATTTCTCAGGAAGCTAAACTTTGGGTTTTCATTCATGAAATTTAACACAACCGGTCTTTGTGTAAATATGTTTTTAATCTTTGAAGTTATAAATAACTAATTATTTTAATCATCTTGTAACCATCTATAAACCAATAGAGGGATTTCCACATGCTGTGTATCCATTACCTGAAATTCGACTTCAAATAAAGTGACATATTTCAGAGTTTTTCGTAAAACTTTATCATTATTTCTGGGTGAAACAGACATTCGGCAGAAAGAAACTATAAAGCTTGTGAAATAGAGCGTGAGGTATCAACCGTTGGGGAGAAAACTGAATGAATAAGGCTTTTCTGGTGTACTTCAGAGATCCTTTTCACTTAAATTACACTTCTGATTAAATAGCGATCGCATTAATACATCAATCCCAGCAGAGGTAAGGATCCTTTCCCCTGAACTCAGACATGGACGGCTGCTCGTCTCTACTGGGCAAAGGCTTCATCAGTCCTGCTCATGAAGCTTACAGTCACACAGCTCTTTATAGATCCTCTTTCGTATCTTTGGGATGTCCTGCTGGGAAAACTGGAACGGTATTGTACATTAGCCATACATCTCTAGTACTGGGAAATAACAGAAAAACAAAAGAAACAATACAGTTTAAACTCAGTTGCTCCTGACATACATACAAGCAAGTTAAATACAAGACTTTTTAATGCCACTTGAAATAAAAATTGGGGAACAAATTCACAAGGAAACATAAGAAAAACGCTGCTTGCGACAACAACAACCCAAAGGGTTTATTTTAACATAAACTACTGCACTAATAAAGTTTCAAATTTTGAAAAGCTTCCCATACAGAAGAAAGCTAAAACACACAAATGAGCAGGCAATATGTTTTAACTAGGGATGCGACCATATTAGGATTTTTTGGTCAGAGCATCCCATATGCCAATATTTTAAAACTCATGTAGCCGATAACCGATATCGATACACCCCATGTTAAAGAAGTTGACACAAAAATAAGTAGTCATTGAAAATAGCAGTTTTGTTTATCCCTACTTCGTAGTTTGAAAAAATAAAATACTCAAATATATTGTTCCATATAGCTTTGATATCAAATTGATTTTTAAAAGCGCATGTATATCGATCTATTTTACTTTTCAAAATCTCGTGGAAATTTCATCGCTCTGTTACAAACTCGTGATATTTTGCAAATTTTGTGAGATTTGTTAGTAAAGATAGATCCGATACCGCGTCAATATATCAACATATAAAAAATATGGCAACATTTTTTGAATTTTCAGGGATTTCGTGAAAGCACGTAACGATGACATATAGCAGGTATTCGCCATTAGTAAAAGAGATTAATATGGTGTTTTTAAGTAAAGCAATATATCAGCATAAGGAAGATATTGGGATATTTTAATGTATCAATATTTTTTTCCCTCGTCTTTAAAGGTTTTAAGTCTGTAAAAAGACAGTTTTTGAGGAAGAAGAAGAAGTAGTATATATATATATATTTTTTAGACTTTAGAAACTCAGAAGCTGATCAAGTATCGGCTTAAAATATCGGTGGGGTGGCCCGATGTCCGATATTATTCGGAGTTTAAAAGGCGATTACAATAGGGGAGCCGATTATACATGGTGCATTCTAATTTTTGGCTTCGAGGCCAGTTTAACTGAATTCCTAAACTTTGTTTTAGCAGGGAACAAAACAAACAAATCAAGGTTTTGCTAAAAGCCCATAACATAACCAGTGCTAAAAAATCTTTTGCAGCTATTTTTTTTCTTTGTATGTGGTTTTAGTAGTATTATGTTTGAGTTTTGGTGTTGATGGGGAACAGGTATATAGACAAGGGGTGGAAGGAAGCTTGTCTGAGAATGGCTGTTTCTCTGCGGCTCCATTTTGCCCCGCTTAGGTTTCATACAGACCCAAGTAATTCCACTGCCTTAATTTCCCATGGGCTTCTGGAGTGAGCTTTGGAATGACTTCTTGCATAAAATCCACTGAGCCTCATGGCATGTTCCCCGGTTTTAGCCATGGAGAAAACTCTTTGGCTGGAGACAATTTTGGTTGCTGCAGGGCCGGGTTAATGCGGCGCATCTCCAGTAATACGGCTTTTTAATAGTTTCCAATTCTGTTCATAATGTTTTGGGATTGCAGTCATTATTAAAAGTCACATTTAGTGTTTTATTTAGATTAACATCATTGTTATATTTCAACTGCTTGTTTAATATTTCTATTTCAAAAATCTAAATAATTAAGTTAAGGACATTTTAATACCAATTAAGGCCTTAGTTTTATTTTGAAGAATTCAATGCCTTTTAAGACTTTAAGGACCTCATGAGACTTGGGCAGGGAGGAATTAAACTTTTAAAATCGCCGGTACTACTGATGCTTTCAACCCACTGCGTTGGGTTAAAAGCACTGATTGGTGATCATCAAAAACCACTTTCACATTAAATCACCAGCAGCTAGTGTTTTGCTGTAGCTTAGCACAGTTCAACAAGCTTTGGTCAAAGAATATGAAAGAAAGCTTACAAAAGCGGAGGGCCGACACCTCTAAGACAAAGAACTCCTGATCGTTCTCCGGTGGTGTTGTGGGGATATTCTGTGAAGAACAGCAGAGAGAGTAAAACATCATGTAAAGCATGACCTATAATCATGACTCATCATTAGTGTTGCCTCATGGAGCGAGCCGATCACAAGCAGGGAACATTTCCAGTGTCCTTTTCTCTTGGATAACGAGAGTAAGTAAGACACTTTGCCAAAGGAATTAGATCATTTACATTTTGAAGTAAAACTGATCTAAAAAAAACTTATTGTCCCCCAACTAGTGAATAATATTTAGTGAATTTTTTTCTTACATTCCTCTAAGGGTAAAATATATATATTTTGTAAAAGGTGGCATTTTTAGCAACTCAAATTTATGAACTTCAGAAAGAGCCACCTTATTTCAAATGTAAATTGCATTTTCAGAAATGCTTTTTCATTTTTAAGAATGGCTGGCTGCATTGTTTTGACTCCATAAATGAAATTGAGTGATCAATAATAATCCCTGTTTTGCATTTTCTTCTTTTAACACTGCTCATCCTTTTACGCTTAATTAAAATGAAAATAAAAAATAAATTTGAGATTTATTTTTCAAAATGTACCCCAGCAAATACATACCAAAATTCAATTTGAAATATTAAATTTTAAAAATGAAAAAGCATTTCTCGGAAAATGTAATTTTTATTGTTGGGAGAGTACAAAATTCTCATCATTGTGATCGCTTGTAAAAAATTATTTATCACTAAAATTACTTTAAAAATCACCGAAACATTATTTGAAAGCTAATTCACAAGCTTGGTCGCCTTATTTTTGTTGCTTTATTGTACACATTCCCCTCGCGATTTGAAAGCGGCATGTTGATTTTCCCGCTAGATGGCGTGATCTTTTCAGAGCAGCTTGGCTGGATGATGAATTTAATCTATACTATATAATACAGCTCAGATTAAAATGAATCAGTCAGGGATTAGAGAATAATAGTAATAATAATAATTGTATCGCGCGCAGTGTATAAATATTTCTATCATGTGGCAGTCTTCTGTACAGTCAGTACTACATTAAAAAATTCTCAAATTAAATTTTTTTCTCTTAGACAGTGGAGTGGTGCATTTAAATGTTATATAGGGTCGCTAAACATGTTAAAAATTAGTGAGAGTAGTAGCCGGTTTAAGTTTTTTAACCTGTATTGTATCAATAGGGTTTTGTTAGATTTTTTAACATTACAAATTTATATTTTTTCCAAACACCTAACAGTTTCCAAAGCAAAGTTTAGTTTTAGAAAAGAAGATGTGCCGAGGAAGGGATACGAAGAGCATATTAACTACGGTAATGTAAGGCTTGAGAGTTTATTATCTGACGCATGCAGATACACACCAGGAACCTGGAAACTTAAAAAATACTGAATTACAAAAAAACATTTAAAAAACAAACATGTTTCATTGATATATATATACAAAAATGAATATTAGGAACTATATTTATCAAACATTATACTGGGCAAGTAAAAAATTGTTTCTGGGCAAATGAAATGTGAAATTCACTTGCCTAAAAATTAGGGATGCACGATATTGGGATTTTGGCCGATATCCCGATATGCGTATATTTTAAAACTCATGTAGCCGATAACCGATATCGATACCGATGTTAAAGCTGGACAAAAATAAGTGATCATTGAAAATAGCAGTTTTGTTATCCATTTTCTGACACTTTGAAAATAATACACTCAAATATATTTTCATATGCTGATATCAAATAGATTTTAAAAACGCGGTATTTATCTATTTTACTTTCAAAAAATCTCGTGAAATTTCATCGTTTCTGTTACAAACTCTCGTGATATTTTGCAAATTCTGTGAGATTTTGTTAGTAAAATAGATAGATACCGCGACAATATATCAACATATAAAAATATGGCAAAATTTCTTGAATTTTCGGGGATTTCGTGAAAGCTTAACGATGACATATAGCAATATTTCATTAGTAAAGAGATTGATATGGTGTTTTTAAATGGCAATATATCAGCATGAGGTACGATATTGGGATATTTTAATGTATCAATATATTTTACCCTCGCTTTGTGCTTTAAAGTCTTCGTAAAAAGAAGTTGAGCAAGAAGAGGAATTATTTTTTTTTTTTTAGAGTTTAGAGACTCAGAAGCTGATCAAATATCGGGTTAAATATCGGTGTTAGTGCTTCCGATGTCAACCATATTCAGTTTTAAGGTCGTATATCGATAGGGGGCCGGTCATTATATCGCGTATCCCTAGTAAAAATCCTTAACGCCAACCCCTGATACAATGTAGTAAAACGGCTTCAAAAGACTTTGAGTCTTTTCCTAAAGCTGGATGCAGCTCAGTTCCTCATACCTGCGTCTATAGACAGCCGCCCAGTCGTCTTCAAAAGCCGCTTGTTTCTTCTCTCTTGCTTCCGACATTAAGTACTTCAGGATGTTCTGTTCCAAGCAAAACAAGACAAAATTACCAAGTCTGATTTTCTAAAAGAACTGAAGAAAATCTTCCAAAGACATTCACCTAAGAAGAAATGTGGTTTGTTACCCGCGGCGAATCTTCTGGAGCCAATTGCCTTTGACGACATCTTTAGGCAGATCTTCTTGGCGGAGATGTCGGCTGTAACCAGACACCAGTGAACCTCCTCCAGGTGGATGGGCACCAGGAAGAAGACTCTTAGAGAACAGATCCACCTGAGACAGACAGACCGGATCAATGCTTCCGCCGGCACACTTCTGTTAGCAGCTCAAACCTTTTTATTTCATGCACCGTCAAAAAGTAAATACTAGTAATCAGAGAAGAATATTTTAAAACGGATTGTGAAATTTACTCTAAATCATATACCAGTCTTATGTTTACATTTGATCACCATGTTTAAATTTGATGACTGCTGCACCTTAGAAATGGAAATGTCTTGAGCTAGAACATCCCTCCTAAATGTTGATTCATGATCCTGATGTAATTAAAATTTCTTTTGTCAAAAAAATCCATCAGAAACCAAAACAAACGAAAGCGTGATTGTGTTTAGAAGGGCAGCATCCATGTTTACTGTAAACACAGAGCACGCTTGGCTTGTGACGTCATTGCATTCCCTTTAGTAAAGACGCAGGGACAATTTAAAACCAGATTTAGAATGTAATAGAGCACAAATACTTGGTTAGTGTACTCAAGTAGATTTTTCTGATATTTTTACTTTACTACTTATTTTTATGGCGATTTTTTTACTTCTACTCCTTACATTTTGAAACAAATATCTGTAATTTCTCGGGCAAAGATTTTAAAAATTGGCTCAACACCGAAGTCCTGAATCATTTTTCTTTCGTTACCGTTCCTTCTTTGCACGCCATAAACAGCAAATTCAATCAATTGGATGGGAATCTATCGCTTGCATTATTGACGCATCAGCAGAAGATGAATGCGACAGATTCGGCTGGTATTCATCTGGCGGCAAAATCATTGCAGCTTGGTGAACGCTGCTTTCAGGATAGTAGCATGGACTACTGTTTATGATTGAAAATGAACACAACGGAGATCTAGTCCTATTGGCAGATGCCATCCATTTAAAATGTAGGTTGGAACTACATGAAAAAAGCAGTTTCTGAATATTGACACGCTAGGACTTTATGATAAATTTACAAGCCTCGTACTTTGTTACCTATTATTTGAGTGTCAGAAGTTTAATCAGAAGCCTCCACAGATTCCAGATGCATGCATTTGAGATAACAACAAGTACTCCAGGAGTGTTGTTCAGCAAGGGGGTGAGTAGAAGTGAAGGCTAATCATGTTTTGGCCACTATTCTGCTTAAGACACATACAAGTCGCATATATTATTTGGAAATGTGAACGACAACGCTGAAAAAACGTGAGCGCGGAATTTCACACACAAAATTTTAAATTGAGCAATTGGCGTCTTCGCGTGTGTGAATCTAGTATTAGTAGCTCTGGAAACCTGATAGTTCAGATTATCCAGATGATCAATGAGACCGTATCAGGAATCTTCTGAGTGCGCCAGATGATATCAGAGGGCATCAGTGAGTGAGTGGCAAGGTTATTATTGTAATTAACTAAAACTAATAAAAATAAAAAACAAGAATTAAAACAAACCCTGTTAACCAAAATAAAAATAAGAATCAGATACTGAAAACAAACAAAACTAGGTGAAAAAAAACAAAGCTAGGTGAAACTAAACTTTATTTTAAGATAGAATGTGCTTAGTTTTTCCATTTGTGTTCTATCATAATGCATTAATATAAATATAGTTCGGTTGTTGTTTTCACTTTTTCGCATTACATACCGCATTAGGTACTGCAGTCATTTGTGTTGCTGCAGCGCTCCGGCCCTTATCTGGGAATTTATTTCTATTTCTTTTGAATAAAACTAATCTAGCGAACATATAATAAAATCAAATAAACACTAAAAGCATTGACAAACAGGATTCAAAAACTGAAAAAGAATAGAAAATGTAAAAACTATTTAAATCCTGGCAAGTGGTCCAGCGTTGCTGGGCTGAAGAGTGAAACGTAACACTAACAGCTGCAAACTTCCACCTGTAGATTAATTCTATAGAAAACACATTTCTAAATCCATCATATATAGATTAATATGGCAGATCTGACCTAAAGATGCAGTTTTTTTTTTACTTTCTAAGTGTATAATTTCTGTTCAACGTCTAACCTGCTTCGTCCATCGCCTCACACCATCATATCCTTTGGTCATGAGCTGCCGGTGAAAGAAACTGTTGAGGAAATGGACCTTGAAGTGGAAACAAAACATTTTTACAGGCATTAGAGAGACTGACAAACAGGAAGGATTTTCATTGCATTAACACCGGTGTAGGTACCAGATCTCCTCTGGACCCTGCCGCTACTTATGACATTAATATACGGCAAGGCCATTCGGACGAACCACATTTACCCGTTTCTTAAGGATCAAATCTGTATTACCTATATTTGCTAGTATTTTACATTTCATTGGCTGATATAAGTAGACGAAAGTAGAAAACAGTCATCGTCAGTCTCAAAGGAAAAGCTTGCCTCTAAGACAGACCGAGTTCTGTCATTTAACAAGGTGACACAAAGCGCTCAGTTTATTTTTATTCTTTTATTAAGATCTGAGAGCAGAGGAGAACAAAAAAGGAATATCCTAAAAATGACTTTCATAGAGATTTTAGACAAAGAAAACAGTTGTTCTACTCTGTAGAAACACGATTGGTTGTTGTTGACATGAATTTAATAGTAGTGTAGCTTAATATGGCTAACTGACCGAGGCTAAAAGAGGCTAACCTAGTTAGCTACTGAGCTAAGGGGTGTAAATAATAATCGTTTGTATTGATTCTATCGTATCAACAACCGGCCGATCTGATCCGATGCATCTGACACGCTCGTCCATAAGATAATCGACATTCATGCTTTTTCCTCCGGTCGATTTTACCATTCATTTGCTCCAGGACGCACTTCTCCCTCCGTTAATAGCGATTGCGCTTAAACCTATTTTGCCCTCCACCGCTGCCTTCCTGGTTACGCCACTCTTACAGCAGTGTGTTGCAGTGTAGGCTTGACACAGACATTTTTAATTTATGCTTTCAATGTTAGGCGTGTTCTGTGCTGACATACTGCCAGGAGTCTAGATACCGCCGAGGCGGTGAGGAAGCGAGGGGCAAGTTTAGTCCGACGATGGAGGGACATGAGGGCCAAAAAGAGTGGGGATCCAGGTGGAAAGGGTCCCAGCGTTTCTGCGACCGCTTTTTATAGCGGGTCAAACTTCACGAGTTGTTTTTCCGCAATTTCGTGATAAAACAAAACAAGCCGGGCCTCCTGTCTGCCGCCAGCTGGCTAATTTGGGGAGGAGCAGCGGAGCTGCCTCTGAGGGGCGTGGACGCCCGCGAGGCTGAGGTATTGTATTGCACTCATTGCACTGATTTCTGTGTAGTATTTTTGATGCAACTTTTTCTACTTCTGTTATTTTGCTGTTGTTTCTAAAAAAAAAAATGCATAACGATATTACAGCTTTCATTGGATTTATTTTCAAATTTGAAACATTGTCCAGCCTTTAAGGTAAAAAAAGAACCAATTAATCAAATCCAGTCGTATGCGTGGGGTACATTCTTACACGAGTATCGAAAAATAATCAATTGTTGGGTCAGGAAATGCGATACTGAATCGTGATGCTCGCCATGATATGGATGTGATTTACACCCTATACTGAGCACAGCTAGCTACATCACTACCCAGCTTCCCCACCTTTATATCACGGTTCAACAAAGGGGTCTGCAACCTTTCATATCCAAAGAGCCGTAATAAAAAGTTGTTTAGAGTCCGCAAAATATACCATGACTTTTTATAGAAAACCTTTTTTTTTTTTTATCTTGTATAGGAAATTAGTTGTTGCCATTTCTCTAACAATCAATTCATATATTCTTAATGTTAAAACGTATAATTTTCAAGCTAATTAATAGAAAAATGTCTCTTAAAACATATTTCTGGTTCTTTTAATCTCATTCTTTTTCCATCTTATAAAAAACACTAAAGCTATTGATACCGGTATATAATTATAGTACAATTATTTAGCTATTTATATACATTTTAGCCGCTATTAAAGAATTAGTACACTCCAAACATGAGGTCTAGCCTCTCATTTTTCTACTCACCCCCATGCCGAACAACACTCGGGAGTACTTTTGATATCTCAAATGTATCTGGAGATCTGGGAGGCTTCTTTTGCTGTTCTGCTGACATTCAAATAATGGAGGTCTATAGCCCGAGACAGAAAGGTCCATAAAAATCACACAAAAAACATGTTTCAATATCACCTCCATACTGCTCGTCCAATGTATTCCAAGTGTCCCGAAAGGGTAGCATCCAGAATTTACATTTAGAAAGTAAGTCATTTAGAATGTTTTTAGAGCATAAAACGGCAGTTTATAGTGGATTTCCCTAAAAGCGTGTTCCACGAGGAGTCCCACGAAAACCACGCAGACCAAACCAGACTTAAAGTCGCATTCAGCTACGACCCAAAAGAACTCATGCTCTTCCCTCAACACTGAAGTCCTCAGACATTTTTTTTTCTTTCCTTGTTTCTTTTCTTTGCACAGGTAAACAGCACATTTCTTCTTCTCTTACGCTTTGCATTATAGATCCAGAGCAGAGGCTGAATGCGCGCTTTCATCTGGTTTTGGTCTGCCGCGGTTTCTCGTGAGCGCTGTGAATGGCGCTTTTTAGGAAATCCTATACACCTCACTGTTTACATGCTCTAAAAGCATTCTAAATGACTTCGCTTTCGAGTAAATTCTGGATGCTACCCACTCAGGACACTTGGAATACATTGGACGAGCAGTGCATGGAAGGAATATTGACACGTTTTTCAATGGACTTTATGGACCTTTACTGCAGGGCACCATAGACCTCATTATTATTTGAATGTCGGCAGACAGCAAGAAGCCTCCCAGATCTCCAGATGCATTTGAGATATCAAAAAAGTACTCCAAGAGTGTTTTTCAGCATGGGGGTGAGTAGAAAATGAAGGCTGTCGCATGTTTTGGGTGTACTATATTCCTAGCTAGAGCCGCTGGAGAGGGTCCAAAGAGCCATATGTGGCTCACAGCGAGCCGCAGAGCTGCAGACCCCTGGTCTAACAGTTACTTTGTTCACCAGAAACAGTTTTTTTCAGTTTTGTTATCGATTAGGTAAAAACTTCATCAATCATTAGACACGCTAACGGACGCTGTGTGACGATATTATCGTTGTCTAGGCAACCACAATGTTTTACATCATGTGGCAACAATCAGCCAATCATGTAGCGTAACGACTGCTAGGAATGCATGCATGCGGTAAGGAAAAGGGTAGGTGGGAGATAACACAGTTTACCTTGTGACTGGATGACTCCATGATCAGCTCTCCATACATGTTCATGACCTTCAGTCCAGAGAAAAATAAATGCATAATGGTTAAAAGTAGAAAAAAAAGGCTTTACCAGGGCAGAGAGTTTGGTAACAACCTGGTCATTGAGCCAGTTCTCATCAGCCAGCGTCTGCAGGTCCTCCAGCGTCAGGATGTGCTTCTTATAGGTGATCCGGAAAGCAGGGGCGGAGTTCTGGAGGACGGCTCTGCATCTGTCAACCTCAGAGGCGATCACGCTTTTGCTGCACACAGTTTGACGCAGACTGGTTTTAGATCCATCTATCAACACGGCGCCTGTCTGGAATCACTGAAGCCTTTTTACCTGTCACTGAATTTAGATTTAAACTTCCTCCTCAGGTGTTTCAACACGTCGCTCTTACGCAGAGGGATGAAACTTCCATATCTTCTGTAGAAGCCTTCCATGAAGTCTGGAAAAACACACAAAGCATCATCCCATAAAAAAAGAGAAGAAATATCCAAACCACGTTTTTCACATTATAAACAGAAACTGGTTATTTGATCAGGCGGCTGTGGGATTCTGTGACGGCCTCAGTGGATGGTTTTAAAAACAGGGATTCATGTTAAAGGTCATAGCTACAAACTTTTTATCAAAACAGTTTTTGTTTTTTTTAATACAAATTATTATTATAATTATTATAAGTTTTGACGGGTTGAAAATAGGTAAATATTTACTTCCTGTTAGGATGTTAATGTCAATAAATAATTCTGCTGGTCAAAAACAAACAATTAAATAGACAGGAAAACATGCAATTACAATAAATGGAAAAATACGCATTAAAATTCTTCCATAATGCTACCAAAACCACACACTATTAATGTAAGCAGCTCATCTGAAAATCCTGGGCTGCATCCTCCAAGGACGCGGTCTACCTAGACCGGATCCTTCGAAGTCCTTGAAAATAAGGAGACCGGAAGAGTTTTGGCTCTGAATCCAAACAGGTCTGTTGGATCGATGCATCGATACAAAACGATTATTATTTACACCCCTATAAAGAACAACAAAAAAGCTTAGGGTACTTTCCAAGCAAATGTCAACAAATAATATATCCCCCATAATATAAACCCTAACCCTGAGTAAAAAAGCAGAGCTGTTAGGCCATCTCAGCAAGATAGTCAGCCTCCGCCAAAAAAAAACAGATGCCTCAGGTCATGAGACGCATTTAATGCATTGAAATGAGCACATGAGGATAAAGGCTGCCTTTTCAACAGTATTTAAAAGCAACTCCATCAATGCATGATTTCCTAATATCTTGCAGCCGTGTTATAAATGTTCAGTATCCAGCTCTAGCTGCATTAATATGTAAATATTTACCAGCATATCTGCTATAAAAAGAGATTACAGATTAATTTACTTGTATTTTAGCTGGAATGCCGTGAATCTCTGTGGAAACCTAATAAAACCACATGAAGGGAACGTCGGACTCACCTTGGATCTCACTAGGTAGACTGTTGATGTCAGCATTATTCAGACAGGAGGTTGGCGTTTCCGTCGGGGTGTGATGAAGGACAGGACTGTGCTCTTCTAAAGGAACATCCGTCTGCGCTGTCTGTAACCTAAAGGGTTCAATCCCTGCAGCTGCAGTACTCTCTGGCTCCTGCAGGGGGGGTAGAGTGTGGGAGATGCATTCAGGCTCCAGAGAGCCTTCACTGCTCTGGGAGAGCGATGCTGACGTCGGTGAGGTTGTCTTGCTGATGGTCCCTGAAGACAGATCCGACCCACAGCGAACCACTGAGACACTGCCTGATGGGCCCCCTGGCGGCAGACAATTCCGACCCCTAGAGGCCCCTCCAGAACCTCCAGCATCATGTTGGAGTGGCGACACTGGAGCTGGGGTTCTTACCTTTGAGTTTTTTTTGTTCTTTAAGGGGCACTTGAGGACTTGACTTTCCTGCAACTCCAAATTAAGCTGAGGGCCCGAGCCGGCACGGCCCCCGGAGCCGCGCCTTCGACTCCGACGGAATATCCAAAAACCGCACCTCTCGCTCCTCTTCCTCCACAGCCAGAACTGTATCCTATAATAGGAGCGTCTTTTGTCCCGCCTGGACAGATGGGACACCCCCTTAACGGAAGACATTAGCCCCCGCCTCCTGCTCGGGCGCCGTCCCTTCCTGCAGTAGTTCTTCGTCGGCTGCATCTGGCAGAAACCGAACCACGTGAACTCACATGTGGCCGTGCAACAGTGGGAAGCCTTTTGTCTGACAAAGCGACACATGTGAGAGGAGAAGCCCACAGCCGGCGGCACCCAACCCGGAGCTACTGGTTTCTCATCCGGGGCGAACAGATTCCAACAGTTCCCACCATGGTCCTGGCTGTCGGCCTCCCTTTGATGCTCCAGGCTCCCTGAGCAGCAACAGATCAGGGTGAATGGTTGCCGTAGTAACTCAGGTGTTTTTCTTGGTACCGACACCGATGCTGCAACACAGAACAGAAACTTAGGGAGATGGTCACAGACTTCAGGAGGAGTTACACTAATCTGCAAACAGAAATTTAATTTACTAATCACTACAAGTATCTGGGGCCAGCGAGTGATAGGCTGACCTTTGACCTCCATGTGAACCGTGTGGAAAAAGCTCCCCAGAGGATCCTTATTTTCATAACCTCTAACCACTTAAAGAAGATTCTACTTTTCTGGGAATCTTTTATTCCCTTCATCAAGGAGATTATGTTTTTAGTCGTATCAGCTGTTTGTCAGCAGGATTACTAGAAAAACTGTGAAAGGATTTTTATTTTTTTTTTACCAGAGATGCATCTCATGTCAAGGAACAATCCATTATATTTTGGAGTTAATCCAGATCATAATCCCGACACAGGAATACTTTAAGATTCTTTTACATTATTTGGTGGAAAAAGCAGTTCCCTCTTAAAACCAGAGGGTGGCAGCAGACTCCATAATTATACTGATGACTAGGTCAGGGCAATATACTACATTTTTACCATTACCGTCACAAACTAGGAAAACCAGCGACAATTTTCCCATGTCAGTAAAAGAAATAAACGTAATTTTGCCTGTTTTGCTGGTGGCTGGTATTTCTTTCCCCTTTCAGACACTGCAGCATTCGTGTAATCACATGACTCCACCGATCCAGTCAGAAATGGAAACAAAGAGAATGCAGGTTGAGCCGAGGAAGAAGCATCAAACACAGCATTAAACTAATAACATCAGGTGTGCGAGTTTAAATGATTCACATCATTCTCACTGCACGCTCAGTTCAGTGGCACCAAAATTACGCCAGAGATGTTGAGCAAAACAATACGAAATGCAAAGTTTGCCTGAAAACGGACTACCCAAAGTAACACATCCAACCTCCTACGGCATAGCTACTAGGAGTGTGCAAAATAATCGTCATGACGATGCATCGCGATTCTTATTTTTGTGCTCTACTGCATTGATTCTTGACGCCAAGTATGGATCCCTCTCAGCGCTGCAGTCAGGAGAACCTCAACACATTGAACTGCAAATGGCGTGCATGCACACCCGGATTGTGGCGCAAATTGATGCAAACAGTAAAATAGCCTGCGCTTTTGTAAAAGCGAAAAAGTGATAACATGCAACTTTTCAAAATTAACTTTATGGGGCCGAACCACCATGTGTTTGTTTTGGTTTAAAGTGGAAGCGTAGCGTTAGTTTCTCAGGTAGCTCATCGATGCTTTCCTTACCTTGTTAGTAGGTTACAGACAGTGATAAAGGTTGGCTACTTATTTACTTTTAATTTCATTTGAGTTAGCTTTAGCTTAAGCAGCGTTTACATTTACTTTTATAAATAAATATAGCTTGAAAATTATGAGGGCAAGGCTTTTAAAGATTAAATCTTCTGGCAAAGAAGATAAAGTAAAGAAGACCCTGCAATTTATGGAAGTAAAAGCAGAATAGAATCAACTTCCAAGATCAGTAATATATATGCCATTAAGTATCACCACCCACATTCCCATGTAAATATCTGGCTGTCTTTGGAGGATGTGTTTTTTAGCAGCCCTAGTTCTCTCATTTTTATGCATTCCAAATACAGTTTATGAGAATTCTGAATCCACAGGGCTATTTTTTATCTCTATGGTTCAGTATTATTTTCTCAAAATTGCAACTTTAACTCCTATACTTTCCTGTCTTAAAAGGCAAGAACTCTTCTAGTCTAAAAAACCTCATTTATTGTGGGGAAATGCCTAATGGTACACGGTATAGGGTTGAGCATCCCAAAGGTCGGTCTCAGGGGCCGCTGTCCTGCACACCTTTAGATGTGTCTCTCCTTCAACATCACAACTGGTTGATTTGTTAACCATGAGCTTTTTTTTTTGCTGAACTGCACGAAATCATATCGAATCTATGCTAAAGCAGGAAGCCTCTAAAACTTTTACCCAGGACAGCTGCCCTCGAGGACTGACTTTGGGGATACCTGCTCTGCCTTAGGGGCTTTTAAAAAAAAAAAAATGTCTTTTTTTGCACTTTATGAAACAAAGTACCCTATATTTTGTGGATGTACAGCTACATTT
Source organism: Cyprinodon brontotheroides (assembly GCA_018398635.1). Taxonomy (NCBI): domain Eukaryota; kingdom Metazoa; phylum Chordata; class Actinopteri; order Cyprinodontiformes; family Cyprinodontidae; genus Cyprinodon; species Cyprinodon brontotheroides. The sequence goes on from JAGKQL010000056.1 coordinate 32,861,565, forward strand.
CTCGTGTAAGTTTGCGTAGTTTTAACACAAACATTTATATTTCATATTGCACCAGTACAGTTAATGAGCAACCTGTGTGTGAATGCGCACTTTCGTCTGGGTTGGTCTGCCGCGGTTTCCGTAGACTCGTGAACGCGCTTTCAGGAAATCCTATACACTACTGTTTATGCTCTAAAAACA